>ML792888.1:393868-413707 GCA_009831015.1 Picea engelmannii | reverse complement strand
ATATATATATATATATATATATATATATATATAAAATAAGGTGAGAGAGATTGTATATGATCTATTTAAATTTTTTATATAATTCTTGTCTTTTTTAATAATGTTTTCTAAATAGTTCATGTTGGTAATAAAAAAGACTTAGTGTGATGGACATTTCCATTTGATATTTCCTAATGCCAAAGCATTGGGATGTTTAATTACAATATAATTTCTCACACCCTAATAAAAACGACACATCAACCATATATGGTTAATATTTAGTGGCATAGTGGCATATCCCTTGTTGATAAGGTGGATTAGATGTAGATGAATCAAAAGTAAAGTACACGTGGTTTTGAAAGATTGCATTTATCTTTTCTATGACTTTATTATTCCTTACCTTCAACTAGTGATTCTAACTTTTGCTTTGAAGTCAACTATTGTTGACTATCTATTACCTCGTCAATTTCTATTTTGGTTCTGGATCATGATTATATTCTTGATTCAGAGGTTTTGTTTCAGTCATGTTTGGATCACATTTTCTGACAGTGGGGTGTGGGGGGGCTTTCTCCCCCACATATGTCATAAGGGGGGGTGGCAACACATTTTGGAGCCCCCCTGAGCAAGGGTTCAAGGGAAGTGCCCCCAAAGAGAATTTTTTGGAAAAAATTCCTTGTAAAATATTGTAATTTCATAGTCAATCTGGAATGTTTATTATAAGGTCGTAGATTTTACAGTAAAATTTATGTTAAGGTTTTTTTCCCTAGAAGGAAACCCTCTTTTATGTGTGAGGGAATTTTATTGCGACTAGTGTATGAGAGTGAATATTATATTATGAGAGAGGAGACTATGAGAAAAATAAGAGGAAGTTACGAAGGATGTGTTGCAGGTTGTATCCCTTCATTTGATGGATAATAGTAAAGGAAGGATTGGAAATTTCTGTGGTGGACGTAGCCCATATTGGATGAACCATGCATATCTGTGTCTCTATTGTATTGTGTATCTTTTGCGTTTTATTTATCCATCTCTTTTATTTTTATTACTCTGTGATCCTATTTTTATAACATTTGGTATCAGAGCAGAAGGTAACTTGTAGGAAAAGAGGGTTCCTAGTTTGAGTAGGAGCAATGGCGGAATATGGAAATTTTAGGGTCAAGAAATTTAATGGAAAAAACCACCAATTATGGAAGATTAAAATGGAATACTATCTATATCATAAGGATCTTTTCCTACTATTGGGAAGAAAATCAAAGCAGCCAATGGGTATGAAGGATGAAGAGTGGGAGGTTCTTGATAGAAAAGAACTAGGAGAGATACAATTGTGCCTGGAAACATCAGTGGCCTTCAACATTTAAAAATAAAATACAAAGAGGATATGATGAAGGCATTGGATAAACTTTATGAAAAAACCCTCGGCCTCCAACAAGGTATTTCTAATGAAGTGATTATTTAATATGAAGATGTTAGAAGGTGAGTCTCTTGTTGATCATTTAAATGAATTTAATACGATTACTAATCAACTAGGTTTTTTAGGCGTTAACTTTTATGATGAATTTATGGATCTTCTAATATTGTGCTCATTGCCAGAAAGTTGGAACGACTTGGTCATGGCTATAAGTAACTCTGTCTTTGGTTCAAATACTCTGAAATTTGTTGATGTTGTTGTTATCCTTAGCGAGAAAATGCGATGGAAAAGCACAAGTGAGACATCAAGAAATGTGTTGACCATGGAGAAAAAGGGAATAAAAAGGGAAAGAGGAAAGATCACAGGGAACCTTGGGAAGTCTAGGAAGGGAAAATCCAAATCCATACTAGAAAACATAGAGTGTTGGAATTGTGGGAAGAAAGGAAATCTGAAGAAAGACTGCATATCTCCAAAGAAACAAGGAGATGGACAACAAGAGAAAAATCAGGAAGAAAATGTAGCAGGTGATGTGTTACGAGATCCTTTGATTCTTTTTTTAGATAATATTATTGATTATTGGGTATTATATTTAGGGGTTTCATTTCATGCCACACCCCATAGGAAATATTTTTAATATTATGTTCAAGGTGATTTTGGACAGGTTTATTTGAGTGATGATGAACCATGTAACATTGTTGGAAGGGTAAGGTACAAATAAGGTTAAAAAATGGAAACCAATGGTTGCTAAAAGAGGTGAGACATGTTCCATATTTGACAATAAATCTAATTTCAACATGGAAATTGGGAAGTGAAGTTTATATATCTGTATTTATAGAAAAGGCACAGAAGTTCAGTAAAGGATCACTGGTAATAGAAAAAGGAGAGAAGGTAGGTACATTGTATTTATGTGCTGGTAATGTTTCCTCTTATATCTCTTTAGCTTCTACAGGAGTGGATACAACACTATGGAATCATAGGCTTGGACAGATCAGTGAGAAGGGGATGCATATACTCCACAAAAGGAATTTGTTGGTAGATCTTAAACAAGTTGATTTGTATTTTCGTGAACATTGTCTTTATCAAAAAAAAAAGAGAGTCATATTTCTTAGAGACGGGAAGGAAAATAAGAGTGAAATAGTAGAGCTTGTACATACAAATGTATGTGGACCATCTTAGGTATCATCTCTTGGTGGCTCTCATCATTATGTTAATTTTATTAATGATACAACTAGGAAAAATTGGGTTTATTGCATTCGACAAAAATCTAATGTTTTTGATACTTTTAAGAAATGGAAATCTTTGGTTGAGAATGAGACAATAAAAAGTTTGAAGTGTCTTAGATCAGATAATGGAGGTGAATACTATAGCACATAGTTTGATCATTACTATTCATACCATAGGATTAGTAGAGAGAATATAGTTCCAAGAACACCACAAGAAAATGGTGTGTCAGAAAGGATGAACATGCCAATCATGGAACCTGTAAGGAGTATGAGATTGAATGCAGGGTTTCCCTTGTAGTTTTGGTCAGATGTTGTAGATACTTCTATTTGTGGGAATTCGAGTTGTCATTGATGTCAACCATGACAAAGATATGCAGGAGAATGCATCAAAATCTCAGGAAGGATAGAAATGTTCAGGATGCACGTAGAGTCATAGTTGTTGTTGATAGAAATCACAGAAAAAATATGCAGGAAAACGCATAAAAATATAAAATCTCAAGATGGAAATGCATTAGTTAACACGCAAAAGATACACACAGATAATAAAAAACATGCAGTGTTAATACCTTTGGAAAGATCGATGTAAAATCTCAGGAAGGATAGCAATGTGATTGGATAGAGATAGTGCATAGAGGAGCACACTGACACAAAGCTTAGGAGAGAAGGTGCATTTGAGTAAAGAAGAAAAATGGTTATGCAATTGAGGAAATCCATGCAAAGGAGTGTTGAGTAATCATGACCGTTCATTTGATTTGAGAAAACCCACAGATTGTTCGATCGAGAACATGAGTTGTCAATCATAGATATTGATGTTGGATAGTCAGATAAAAATAAGAGCATGATCAGATGGTAAAGAATGAAGAACAATGTTTATCGTTGGATAAAATAAGAGCATGATCAAATGGTAAAGAACGAAGAATTGATATTGATCATTGGATCAAAATGAAATCATGATTATATGGATTAGATATCTTTCCGCAAGTACACTAAACAACCAAAAATTGGCTAAGTATCATATTCTATCGATATCACTTAAAATATTTCTAAGTATGGTTCATTATGGAGGTAATGGAAGTTGAGCGTGCATTTTAATGACATATGAGAAAAGATATGAGTTTGCGAGTCTGAGATTCTGCGAGCCTGAGAAAAATCACTTAATAATTTTTCTAAGTATAGGTTCATCTTGGAGGTTGTGGAAGTTGGATGTGCATTTTTATGACACCTAAGAAGACATGTAAGTCCACGAGTCCGAGAGTCCACGAGCCTGAGAAAAATCACTTAAGAATTTTCCTAAGTATAGGTTCATCTTAGAGGTTGCGGAAGTTGGGCATGCATTTTGAGGACACCTGAGAAGACATGTGAGTCCGCGAGTCCGTGAGCCTGAGAAAAATCACTTAAGAAATTTTCTAAGTATAGGTTCATATTAGAGGCTGTGAAAGTTGGTCATTCATTTTATGTGATGAACCCATCACATAAAATCATTATAAGTAAAATTCCATGTTTAAAATGAATGATATACGTTCACTCAACGATTGATTAAATTATGGCTGCCTGATCTGATAGGAAAAACAAAATAACACAGGTCATCATAGCTAATCAACGATCTAGAAAGTGACATGTGGAACATTATGGAAGGTGACACATGTCAAGGCTCATTTGGAATATAAGGTATACGAAAGTCACAAATCAAGGTGATAAGTGGCAACCACTCATCCAATGCAACATCAATAGATACACGCTAACATGGACACGTTGGATTCAGTTCATTGGAAGTATTACTTAGGAAGAAGGCCGAAGTTTGGAGGACTTAGTTCCAACATCGGTATCGTGATAGAGGAATAAGGGAGAAATAAGAGGCATTAGGAGAAAAACTTAAATGGATAAGCTCATGGTTTTGAGCCCACAGTAAATTGAACATTTGGTTGAAGAAAACACCTTTGCAGAATTCAATTTTTGTAAACAGTTAAAGGCCTGAGGAGTAATTTGAAAAGATTAACATCATAATAATATAGAAAGTCAGTAAAATCTCAAATCTGATCTGTTGGAGAACTGGGGATGCATCACAAGAATGGGAATGATATAAGGAGTCAATCCATACCTATGATCAACTCATCGATACAAAATTCGAATCAAGATTAGTCTTCTAATTAATTGAGAAACTTACATGATAAATTAAAAGAAGAATTTATTTTATGTTAAAATTAAATGAAGTGATACAATGGTTCATGCCAAAATACACAATGGTTTAATCCTATACCTATTGAAATACTATATAAACCAGAAGTTGTGGTGAATCTTAAGTATCTTGGTGGATTAAGACACACACACACACACACACACACACACAATGGATATAATGAAGGTTCATTCTTTATCAAGTTGGTGCCTATTTACAAGATGGGTCCTTTTATGAGGATTAGATTCCTCATGTCTTAGTTGGATCTAAGAACTACAAGTTGGGTCTTGTATCATAGAGTTGGATATCTCTTATTTAGTCAGTGCTGAGTAGTTTGATGATTGGAATAATACGTACTTGTTCAATTTTAATAATAGATGATATTCATTCTTCTTTATACGGTTTGTGTTATATATATATTCATGAAAAATTAATTTAAATACATATATATTATTCATATAATTTAAGTAATTTGAGAAAGTGTGAGAATTGTCCAAAAGTTTAAGACAATGATTCACCCCCCCCCTCTCAGTGTCAGTGTGTGTTTCAACAATTGGTATCAGAGGAAAGTCTCCTTCAAGAAAAATATTCTAATCACTTGAAGGAAGATCCTCCTAAACACACAAATGGGTGGACAAATGGTTGTCTCCACAAATGAAGATCCCTTATTTGATGGAAAAAACTACTCTTCATGGAGGGAAATAATGAACAAATATTTGAAGTCAAGAGGATTTGGAATTTGGGACTCAGTAGTATGCAAGCCTTGATACTTAACTACCTCAAAGAACAAATTCAGAAATGCAAAATAAGCAAAGAGAAATAATTCAATGGCATTAAAATAAATCCAAAATGGACTGTCAAACCAAGTCGAAGAAAATATGGGACATTGCACCTCTACTAAAGTATTATGGCTCCAGCTGGAGAATTCCTACCAGATTAAACAACATAACACATAAGAGGAGAATTCCTATCATATTAAAGAAAATAACACAAAATAAGAGAATTCATATCATATTAAAGAACATAACACAGAAGAAGACAATTCCTATCATATTAAAGTACAAAACATAGAAGAATATAACCCCATCAAGGAATTGATGCATACCTCAATAATCACTGATGAAAAACTATTGAATATTAATAATGATGTTCTAATTACATTATAAGAGATTTGTATGGCACCAAAAAATAGTTTATATATTAATATTCTTACTGATGCTATTCAACATATTGAATACACAATTATGTGCACTCTATAATAATTGGATAAAATTCAAAAGAAAGATATGTTGCTACAACAAAATTTGAATCAATCTAATAGAAATAACCATGAAAAGAATGAACAAAAGATTCATCTAGAAGACAAAGAAGAGGAGATCAAAATATGGAAGACTGAAGTTGTTGATCCAACAAAAGAAGTGAAAGAGTTGAAGGCATATGATAATTCCAATAAAATCATAGAAGTATCATAAGAGACAAAAGAAATGGTCATCGATCTAAAGAATCAACTTGAGGAAGATAAGGAAATTGTAGAAGCCCTGAAGATCCAGTTGACTAAAAAGGCATAATCATGTCACATGTTGGAATTCGAAGTTGTCAACCTTAAAAAGAAGAAAGAAAAGACAAATGCAACTGTCAAATTCTAGAATAGCTCAGCTATCCTGGATAGGATCTGGAATAGTGAAAGATCATCCAATGAAAAAACTAGTCTTGGGTACAATAAGAAAGAAGAAGGTAGTAAGTGGAACCTCATTCCCAAACATAAGAAAGGCTCATCCTCCTCAAAGGGAAAAGGTGCAGTCATAGACCAAATACAAGCTTAGAACTTTGTTAAAGAAGGAAGCTATAAAAAAAAAAAACCAAGAATCATATCAAAAGGTAGACTTATCATGTCAAAGCAGACCCAAGTATGAAAACATGTTCAATGGTTATTATTATTCATGTCATAACTTTGGTCATAAAGCATTGGAATGAAAAAGTATTGAAAGGAGAGATTAATAAATGCCCAATAACTTAATGAGATGTTGGATATGCAACTATGTTGGCCACACATCAAAGTTTTGTGATACAATGAGAT
The DNA here is from genome assembly GCA_009831015.1 of Picea engelmannii. NCBI lineage: Eukaryota > Viridiplantae > Streptophyta > Pinopsida > Pinales > Pinaceae > Picea > Picea engelmannii. Next base: position 406,847 of record ML792888.1, on the reverse strand, counting down.
GTTACAACTGTGATAGGTTTGGCCACAAATCCCAATATTGCAAGGAATCAAGAAGCCAAATTGTAAGGAATAATCCATACAATTCAAAAAAATAACTATTGATGAATAGCCTCCAGCTCCGACGCTGAAACCCTAGCGCTCTGAAACAAGTCCTCTGCAAACCTGCTGCATGACCGGAACTTCCTGCCGTGTAGCCTATCACCTGTTATGGTCCGGTATAGACAACACCTGGGTATGATCTATCAGAATGAATCCAGAAGAGGGGGGGAAACCCCCCTTGTACAACAGAGTAATCGCCAATGAAAAAATGGGAACAAGAGCCAAGCGACCCTCATTTGAGTCATCATTGTAGCTTCGCGACTAGCTCCTTTCTAGAGAACAAGGGCTCAATAAAGATATGGATGTGGAACCTGGAATGTCCCATCCAAAAGAATCTCATGGTTGGGAGCCTGGAAAATGCATTCTGCAATCTTATAAACCACCAATATATCTCACAATCTCAACACGAGTGGGTGAACACACATAGTTTATGCAAGAGCATGCCTTCATAGGCAATTTCCTGGGATTATGGCCATTGGAACATGACCTAATGTGATGGATTAAGAACTGGTGGAACCCTAAGGGAGACTACGAGGTTCAACTCAGCTCAAAAGGTTTTTTCACAATCATCCTTTATAATCTAGAAGACAAGGACAAAATCTTCGAGAATGGGCCATACTTCTACAACTCGGTAGGGCTATTCTTGTGCTTCTGGACGAAGCGATTCAACCTAGACAAGGAGGAATTCACAATGGCCCCATTTTGGATCCGATTATACTCTTTGCCACAGGAGTTTTGGCTGGAGGAAATCCTTATGGGAATTGGGAATACAGTGGGTCACTATGTCAAAACATCGGAAGCAACAAGGCAAAGGAAATACAATTCTTATGTCTGCATCTACGTGTACATAAACATCTCCAAGGCTCTCTCCAAATCTCTAACCCTGGAGTATCAAGACGAGGACTGACAACAAACATTGGACTACGAGCACAACCCTTTCCACTGTAGGAAATTCCATGAATTTTCCATTGAATATATAAGCTTCCAAAGTCAGCGACAACAAGCAGAAATATGGCTTGACCACTGTCACAGGTAGGAAACAAAATCCTCTAAGGAAGAAAAATGTGGATCCACACCCCAAGATCTTGACAAAAAACTCTTATGAGATCTTGAACCATCTGTCGGAAGATGAAGAAATCCAAGATCTGCGCAAAGCTAAACAATAGGAGAAAGGGAAGAACCAAGCCACATCTCCCCCTACCCACAATAGCGAGACCAACCCAGATGAAGGGGGAGGCGCAGATGGGGACACTCATATGCAGTTGGATGATCGGGATCTTGCAGGTATCGATATAGAAAAACTTAAGGAAGCTCTCAATCAAAAGGATCTGCAAGCCCTCGCAGAAGAACAACTATGAAAGGTCCATAAATTATTCCTTGACTCCACAGTAGGATCCACAACAAGACTGGGTATAGCCACAGATCCAAGCTCAAACTCAAAGAGGATACCGCAGGAGATAAAAAGAAGGGGAAGGAAATCAACCCAACAACTTATCAAGGAGGTAGACAATCTCATGCTCAACTCTGGGCAGATCCAAAATATCTCGGAGGGATACCTCCACCCACTACCACAATCATTATGATGAATATCATCACCTAGAACATCAGAGGACTCAATGGTAGATCCAAACAAAGGATCCTCCGAGATTTCATCAGAGCAGAAAACCTAGATATCCTTCTGTTACAAGAAACAAAATGTGCAAGGACAAAGGTAGAAACCATCTTCTAGTGCATCTGGAGAGGTTGCGAGCTCATACATACTAACTGCATAGGATCATAAGGAGAACTAGCCATATTATGGAACTCCAACATTGTCACATTAAGCAGACCTTTTTCCACTATAGGCACACTCACTGCTCACTTCGTGATCATAGGATCGACTCAGGAGCGTGATATCACAAATGTTTATAGACAACAAAGACATCAGGACAAAGACAGTCTCATGAAGAGGATAAACCACATCAAAATACTACTGAGCAAGCCCAACTGGATCCTAGGGGGAAACTTCAATATGATCCTGTCGCTGGAAGAGAAACAATGAGGCACTAAACGACTAGAGCTAGACATTGGTAAGTTCAAAACCCTCATAGACCAACTAAATCTCGTAGACATTGAAAATTGCAATGGCACATTCACTTTGTCTAATCATAGATCAGGGAACCAACAAGTAGCTTGATGCCTATATCGATTCCTTGTAGCGGAAGAATTAATAGAATTAGATCTGAATATGGAGAGATTTATTCTCCCAAAGGTAGGATCGAACCATTAGCTAGTGGACTTATTCCTAGAAACTAAGGCAATGCCCAAGTACAAACCCTTCTGGTTTGAGAAATTATGGCTATCACACCCTGACTTTCATCAGCTTGCAAAATCCTAGTGGGCTCAGGCAGAAATAGATCATGGCACATGCATGTATAAATTCTAGCAGCGCCTCAAAAACTTCAAGAACTCATTGAAGCTATGGAATAAACATACCTTTGGAAGTATATTCCAAAACATTTAGGACATAGAATACAAACTAGCAACATTGCAAAAAACTTTCATTTCAGGGACCAGAACCACTGAATTAATGAAAGAGGAGGAGGTGCTCGAAGCGCAATTAGAAGAAAGGAAAAAACAAGAGGAAATTTTGTGGAGACATAAATATAGAGTCGAATGGCTCAAAGAGGGAGAGAGAAACACAAAGTTCTTCCATAGATCTATGGTGCATCACCAATATATCAATAGAATAACACACTTGGAGGATTCCCAGGGAAATCCAATCAAAGAACACACCCAAATCATTGATGAGCTCAACACATACTACAAAGATCTCCTAATGGAGACTAATGGGGATAAAACGACAACAATCCAGCGGGTAACCAGTCACATACCCTTTCTGGTGACTCCAGAATAGAATGAAGCACTGATGAGACCCATCACTCAAGAAGAAGTGGACTAGGAAGTAAAAGGAATGCCCTCAAGAAAGGCCCCTAGCCCAAATGGCTTCACCACCGATTTCTTCCATCACTATTTGGATCTAATTAAGGAAGAGGTATGGAAGGTCATTGAGGAATCTTGTACCTCAGGCCAAGTCCTCTCCACCCTCAACACTACCTTTCTCACTCTAATCCCAAAGGAGGAAAGAGTCACTCATCCCAAACAGTACAAACCAATTTCCCTATGTAACGTCATTTACAAAATAATTACAAAGGTGATTGCAACATGCCTTAAGCCAATCCTTCCTTTTGTCATATCCAAGGAACAAGCAAGTTATGTAGAAGGGAGACAAATCATGGACAATGTCATACTAGCTCACAAGGTCATCCAATCTCTCAAGACGACCAAAATCCCAGGTATGTTCATCAAACTTGATCTCTCAAAAGATTTTGATAGAGTCAGCTGGCAGTACCTTCGCTCCATATTAGAATCCTTTGGTTTTGACCATCAATGGGTAAACTCGATCTTAAATATTACCTCCTCAACCTTCTTCTCTATTCTTGTAAATGGGGTGCCTTCCCAACCTTACTCCCCCTCTAGGGGCATCAGACAAGGTGACCCCTTTCACCTTTTATGTTTGTGCTCATGGTGGAATGCCTTGGACGATATATCAAAATGGAAGTCCTGGAAGGCTCCCTCAAGGGCTTACCCTTTCATAACATCCAACTGACACCCTCGCATAGTAAATTTGTTGATGACACCCTCCTCATGAACACCCCAATCGTAGGAGAGGCCAACAATATCAATTCCATCCTTTATGATTTTATGGAAGCCTCCGGCATGACCCTCAACCTAGATAAATCAAAACTCTACTTCTTCAACACTCCGATAGCGGTTCAAAATCATATCTCCCAGATCTTTGGCATACCCAAGAGCTCCCTTCCATCCAACTACTTAGGCATTCCCATAACCAACATGTCGACGAGATTCATCTCTTGGGACAGTCTGCTTCTTTCCATTTCCAACAAGTTGAATAACTAGACCTTTAGGCCTCTCAACATTGCAGATAGACTGGTCCTACTCAATTCATTCTTGCAGACTTTGCCTACCTACCTCTTCACAGCCTTGGTAGTGCCCAAGCAGGTCATCAGAGCCATCATAAACCTTCAATGCAACTTCCTTTGGCATGGACACCAACCCAACAATAAATGGGCGCTAGTCAAATGGGACAAGCTTTGCAAGCCTAAAAATATGGGAGGGTTGGGACTTCACGACCTAGGGAAACTCAACTAAGTCATGGGGGCCAAAATGTGGTGGAGATGGCTAAAGACCCCCACAACACTTTGGGTGAAAATATGGAAAAAACATTATGCTCCATTCACACAAGCAGACCAACTCATCAGACATAATAACCAAGTGTAGGGATCCAATATATGGAACACATCCTGGAAAAATAGAGATTTAGTGAAAAATCATTCCTTCTGGGAGATTCGAAATGGATAAAGTGCATTGTTCTAGCAGGAATCATGGCAACAGAAAAACCCTTTGAGTGACCTGGAAGAACTCAACCCCCTTAGGCAGGAACTAAACCAGGCCACGTCGTTAAAGGTGAAAGATCTTTGGAAAGCAACCGATCAAAGGTTGTCGTGGTGTCAATGGAAAATCGCCCCTCATGAGCTACAAGTCCTAGAGAACTTGGACCTACAGGCCTAGCAACACTATGCAAGTCACAAGAAAATACCCAACCGAGAAGGCGCAGGCAGTTTCAGATGGGGGCACTAAACCACTGGTAACTTCTCAGTCAAAGAGGCCTATTATCTGTAGGGAAACTACCAGAATCATGATAAGGGGAACATGTAGAACAAGGTTTGGAGTCCGACACTTTGGCCTAAAGTGTCCACCTTTTTATGGATCATAGCTCACAACCATGTCCTAACTTGGGATAACCTCAGGAAAAGGGTCTTCATAGGACCCTCAATCTGCACCTTATGCCAACAAAAATAGGAAATGATGGAGCATCTCTTCAACAAATGTCACTTCAGATAGTGGATTTGGGACCAAGGATCTCAAGTAATGTGTATATCAAATCAAAACAGGAGCAACATCAGCGACACAAAAAAAAACTGAGACTCTCTCTCCCACAAAAATCCTATTCTTGCATATATTTGGCAACTCCTTCTGGGCTTCACTCTATGGAAAATCTAGAAAGAAAGAAATAAACGAATCTTCCACTCCAAGGCTTCCACACCATCCCTAACTTGGGAAAGAATTGTCACACTCATCAAAGAGACAATCAAAAGAAAACCTTGGAAACCAGAGGATTTAAAATGCACTCTGGAGGAGAAATGCATTTTTCAGAACTAACAGCTTAGCTTAACTAATAACTTTACGATGATTGCACCCAAATTCCAACATAGCAGCCCAACCGCTTAGTCCCCTCCTCCAATAGGATTCATAAAGATCAACTTTGATGGGGCTTCCAAAGGGAATCCAGGACCAACAGGATTTGGGGCCACACTTAGAAACTCTAATGGTGAAATCCTCTGTCTTGTAGCAGGATACTTGGGGGAAAACACAAACAATATGGAAGAGCTCACTAGCCTCTTACAAGGTCTTCAAGAAACAATTGATAACCACTTCCACAAGCTCATTCTAGAAGGGGACTCTCAAATTGTCATTTATCTAATTACTAGGATTCTCCATGGGGAAAACCCATTGAAAATTTCACCTAGCTGGAGACTCTCTGGGTTGCTCGAGGAATTCAGAGCCCTCCTTAGGCCCAATTTCAACATCATACCCTCTCATTTGAAAAGGGAAGAAAATAGTGTAGCGGATTGCCTAGCAAATGAAGGGGTAGTAATGGAGAGGGAACACATATATTGGGAGGTGCATATCTATGAAAGCATAGATATCTCAAGCCGCTGTCATGCCCTTGCCAACAAATATTTACTTACCCCTGATGGGGTGCCATGTAGCACAACCAGGACATGCGGTTTGGAGCCAGGCTGGGCCTTAAATACATGCCATTGGCTCCCATCTCCTCACCATTAAGATGGGACCAAGCTCGCACAGTCAGGCCCATGGGATGAGCCCTCTCACGTGAGTGAAAAGGATGGATGCATAGGGCACTAGGAGGATAGCTTTAATGGCCAATCTTGTCATGATCACCCTCATGATGATCAATGGTTTTATCCATGAGGCAATTCATTTCGAGTTCGACCAGCCATAGGCAGATATTTCTGAGCATTGGTGAAGAGGTAGCAACCCCGTTGATGTTCTGGCCATTGTTTGGCTCTTACACATACCAAGAGAGAGAGGCAAACCTCGTAGAGGCGCAGTCTAGTATGATTTTGATGCTTGTTGGAGGAGACAACATAAATTTGAATGAGCATTTTCCATGGCTCGAACACAGCTAGTTCACAAAACCAAGAAGCCCAAAATGCCTCCCATGGCCTATGTGGAGGATATTTTTCTGGAAGAACCCATCTAGGCTCCTCTATAACATCTCCTCTTTACCGTTCCTGACAATTGGAATCTGCCAACCTTCTTTGCAAGGGAAGATGAGATAATGGGAATAGGGACATCACAGAGCCATAAGAAGGATGACCAAATAGAGGAACCCACTACTTGATATGTCGAAGAAGAAATCCCGGAAGCTATGGACGTGGAGGTAACTTCGGGAGCAGGTGAAATTTTCATGGACGCGGGCCACCAAAATGTGCAAAGAGGACCGCAAGGAAGGCACGAGCTAGAAAAGGAGGAGGCCATCAATCCGAGAGAAGCATTCTCAGAGTATAGTTGGGTGAGGGAGGGGGGCATGGATCCCATGACACGTCCCCTATCCATCATGCATGAAGTATGGCATGTCCAACCACCCTTCCTCCACCTAGAACACTTGGAGATGATATTTGACATGAGAAGCCTGGTGGAAGACCTAATCCACCATGCTATCCAAATCAGCTAGCGCTTAGACATGCTGTATGATGCCTACTCCAACGTGCCACTAGGAATACAATGCCCAATGTGTGTACAATCCTTCGCACTACCAGTCAGAGAAGGAAAGCAGAGAGGAGAGGCTAAAACCACCGAGTAATTGCTTTAGCTAATGTTTCTGGTCAGAGGTTATGTTTTGATTAGAACTAGAGCTCTAGCTCTGTACAATTTTAACTTTGTTGAAAGTAGAAAGTCAAAGAAACATTCTCACACTAATGGCTAATGTATGCTATGGTTTCCTGCAGGCAGGACATATGGCAGCCCGTTTTTTGATACAAGATGCATAGGAGGCCAACTGTCCTGGTTTTTGGTTTTCTGGCAAGACAGTTGGCAATCCAGACATATGTGTAAGCCTGGAAATTTAATACAATAGGATCCTCACCTTTTTTACTTAAAAAAATAAAATATCCATACAATTCAGGAAGAAAATCTAATGAAGTTTGGAAGAAAAGAGGAGATGACAAATCGCAAAAGAAAAATTCAGAAAGGAAAGGTCCAACAATCAAAGTGCCTCATGGAAAGATTTGGAGAAGAAAATATGAAATGAAAAATAATAAATATGATGAAAATATTGCACCCAATATCGATAAGAAAATAATGGGTGAAGTACCTAATAAGGAATATGAATATTAGAGTTGTACATATAAAGTGGATCAAGTTCAAGAAAGGGGAATTCCAAAAGAAGAACATGACAAAAGTGCACATCTTGATAATATTCTAAAAATAAATTGTCCATTAGCCAATAAATGGAAAATGAAAAAAAAAAAATCTAAAAAGGAAGATGAAGAAGATTATATTGCACAAAATAGTAATTTTTATGAACTCTCAGATACATATTCACCAGTAGGATTGAGTGATGAAGAACCCAAGGAGATTTCAATTTTAATTTCATGATCTATTCAATTCCCCCTTAACAAAAGTTATAAAAAAAATCTAAAGAGGAAAGCATTAGAGGAGTTCAAAACATATAAATACAAAGCATGTCTTAAGTATTTGAGGAAGCAGTACAAACAACAGATGAAAGGACCAATTCAATGTTGTTTCTAAGGGATAGAAGTTGAAGTTGGTTTATGCATATTTGAAGGACTGTGAATAAGATATTAAATTGGTTGAAGAATGGAAATTAAATTAATTGGTATCAATCAAATGGTAATAATCAATGGTATTCCTGTGAAAGATCAGAATATCAAGAAGAATAAAGAGGCAGATCAAGAATATCAATAAGATTCACTCCCTTGTCCTTTATGACAAAGGGGAAAACCCTATGAAATATTAAATTCACAAGGGAGAGAATCAGTAAGAGTTTCTCACTCTTTGTCATTGATGTGAAAGGGGGAGATATAAACAATAAAATAAGTTCAAAACAAAGGAAGAGAGTACATGGACAGGGGGATTATAACCTTATGGGGAGAAAATAAACATCCCTTCTATATTTTTTGTCAAGGGCGAGAAAGAATTTCCAGTAAAAACAAGAATGTCAAATATTGTTCAAATATGATGATGAAGAAGAACTAGTCTAAAGGGTGAGTTAGAAGCTCAATGATGAAAAGCCTAAAGTTGTTTTACTTAGGTCTTGCCATCAATGCCAAAGGGGGATATTGTTGGAAGTCTAGTTTTCATTGATTTCAACCATGGAAAATATATGCAGGAGAATGCATCAAAATCTCAGGAAGGATAGAAATTTTCAGGACACTGCAGAGTCATAGTTGTCATTGATAGAAACCATGGGAAAAATATGCTAGAAAACACATAAAAAAATAAAATCTCAAGAGGGAAGCACATTAGTTAACACATAGAATATCCTCACATAGAATAAAAAACACACAACATTAATACCTTTGGAAATATAGAGGGAAAAACTCAGGAAGGATAGCAAAGTGATTGGATAGAGACAATGCATAGCGGAGCGCACTGACATAAAGCTCAGGAGAGAAGGCGTGTTTGATTAAAAAAGAAACATAGTTATGAAATTGAGTAAATCCCTATAAAGTATTGTGGAGTAATCATGACCGTTCTTTTAATTTGTGAAAGTCCACAGACTATTCGATAAAGAACATGAGTTGTTAATCATAGAGATTGATGCTAGATTGTCATATCAAAATAAGTACATGATTAGATGGTAAAGAAAAAAGAACAATGTTGATCGTTTGATCAAAATAAGAGCACAATCAAAAGTTAAGGAATGAAAAAATGATATTGATCATTGGATCATAATGAAATCATGATCATATGGCTTAGATCTCTTTCCGTGAGTCCACTGAGAAACCAAAAATTGGATAAGTATCATATTCTATCGATATCACTTAAAAAAATTCTAAGTATGGTGCATTATGGAGGTAAAGTAAGTTGGGAATGCATTCTAATGACATCCAAGAGATATGAGTCTGTGATTCCGATAGTCCGCAAGCCCGAGAAAAATCACTTAATAATTTTTATAATTATAGGTTCATCTTGGAGGATGCGAAAGTTGGGCATGCATTTTGATGACACCTGAGAAAACATGTGAGTCCATGAGTCTGTGAGCCTAAGAAAAATAACTTAAGAATTTTTCTAAGTATAGTTTCATCTTGGAGGTTGCATAAGTTGGGTGTGCATTTTGATGACACCTAAGAATACATTTGAGTCCGTGAGTCCACGAGTCTACGAGCCTGAGAAAAATCACTTAATAATTTTTCTAAGTATAGGTTCATATTAGAGGCCGTGGAAGTTGGGCATGCATTTTGATGACACCTGAAAAGACATGTGAGTCTGCAAGTCTGAGAGTCTGCAAACCTGTCACATAAAATTATTCTAAGTAAAATTCCACGTTTAAAATGAATGAGAATTTTCCACTCATTGATTGATTAAATCATAGTCATCTGATCTGATAGGAAGATCGAAATAACACAGGTCATCAGATCTAATCAACAATCTAGAAAGTGACACATAGCACATTCCAGAAGGTGACACATTTCAAGGCTCATTTGTCATATAAGGTATATGAAAGTCACGAGTCAAGGTGAAAAGTGGCAGCCAATCAACTAGTGTCATGTCAACATATACACGCTAGCATGGACACGTGGCATTCAGTTAATTGGAAGTATTACTCAAGAAGAAGGTCGAAGTTCGAAGGACTTGGCTCCAACACCAGTATTATGATAGAGGAATAAGGGTGAAAGAAGAGGCGCTAAGAGCAGTACATAAATGGATAAGCTCATGGTTTTGAGCCCGTGGTCATTTGAACATTGGGTTGAAGAAAGTGCCTTTGCAGAATTTGATTTTTGTAAACAGTTAAAGGCATTAGGAGTAATTTGATGAGATTAACATCATAACGGTAAAAAAATCTAGTAAATCTCGAATTTGATATGTTGGAGAAATCAGGACAAAGCAGAAGCATGGGAACAATATCAGGAGTCGATCACCTATGATCAACTCACGAGGACAAAGTTTGAATCAATATTAGTCTTCTAATTAATTGAGAAACTTACATGATAAAGTAAAAGAAGAAGTTAATTTTTGTTAAAATTGAATGAAGAGATGCAATGGTTCATGTCAAAAGACACAATGGTTCAACCATATGCACATTGAAATACTATATAAACCAAAAGTTGTGGTGAATCTTAAGTATCTTAGTGGATATATGTATGCATGAATAAATAATTGAAATACATATATGTTATTCATATAATTTAAGTAATTTGATAATGTGTGAGAATTTTCCAAAAGTTTAAGACACTGATTCACCCCCTCTCTCAGTGTCAATGTGTGTTTCAACACTATTTACTTAATAAACATAGGTCCTTCAATCTCTTTATATGGTGGCATTCATGAGGAGGCATGGACATGTAAAAAGGTAAACTAATCATTCTAAAGACTTTTAGTTCTGAAGCATTTTTCGTTATTAATAAAGAGAATAAAACAAAGCTTGAGGGAAAATCCAAGAAATGTACCTTTATTGGATACAATGTTAATTATTTTGGTTATCGCTTATGGGATTATGAAAATCACAAAATCATTAGCAGTATAGATGTGGTATTCAATGAAAAGGTCATGTACAAAGATCAGTTGCAGAGAAAGAGATAGGGAAAGGAAAACATATAATACACAATTTTTGATGAAATCAAAGAAAATGAATTCCAAAGGTACTAGAAAATCAAAATGTACAACAAAAAGAGCAACATGTACCTCAAACTCCTGCAAATGTTGTGATATGATCTACCATGTTAAGTAGACCCCCGGAATGATACTCTCCCCCATTGTATTATTTATTGTTGATTGATTCTAGTGAAATGGAAAGTCATGAAGAGGCATTGTAGGTAGACACTAAAAATAAGTGAGAACAAGGAATGAAAGAGGAAATGGACTCCTTGGTAAATAACCATAGTTGGTACTTGGTTCAGTTACTTGTAGGAAAAACAACATTGTAGAATAAATGGGTTTATAGGTTGAAGGAAGAATATGGAGTCAAATAGTGGTACAAGGCCAAACTTTTTGTAAAGGGGTTTTCATAGAAGAAAGGTATAGATTTTGATGAAATATTTTCTCTTGTTGTTAAAATGAATTCAATTAGGAACATTATAAGTCTTGTGATAGTATAACATTTGCATCTTGAATAGTTAGATGTAAAAACAACTTTTATCCATGGGGATTTGGAGGAAGAGATTTATATGCAGTAGCCACAAGGGTATGAGGTCAAAGGGAAGGATAATTTGGTATGCAGGTTGAATAAGAGATTGTATGTCCTAAATAAATCTCCAAGGAAGTGGTATTTGAAATTTGATAAGTTTATGATAGAAAAAGGTTATAGTAGATGTCATTCTAATCATTGTGTTTATTTTAAGAGGCTAGAAAAAGGAAGATATATTATCTTGCTATTGTATGTAGATGAAATGCTTGGTGTAGGGTCTAACATGAAGGATATAAATGTGTTCAAAAGAAAATTAGATAATTAATTTGTGATGAATTATTTGGGTGCTACAAAGAAAATCCTTGGCATGAGAATAACAAGAGAATGAAAATTTGCAAATTGACATTGTCTCGGGAAGAGTACATAGAGAAGGTGTTGGAGAGTTTTAGAATGCATAATGAAAAACTAGTTAGTACACCTTTTTCCAACCATTTAAAATTAACAGTAATATGTAGAATACATGTACAGGGTCCCTTATTCATCAATAGTTGGTAGCTTGATGTATGAGATGGTGTGCATAAAACCAGATATTGCACATGCAATGGGAGTTGTGAGTAGGGATATGAACAATCCAAGTAAATAACACTGGGAGGAAGTAAAGTGGATTCTTAGGTATTTGAGAGGTACTACTACTCATGAATTATGTTTTGGAGCTTCAAAAATTGTTCTACAAGGATATGTTGATTCATATATGGAAGGTGATAAAGATAGAAGGGGAATCACCACAGGGTATGTTTTTATTGTAGGTGGAACAATAGTAAGATGGATTTAGAAAATACAAAATGTTTTTTCACTTTCAACAATGGAAGCAGTGTATGTTGTTGCTACAGAGGCTAGTAAAGTGATGATTTGGTTACAAAGGTTTATGGAGGAATTGGGAAAGCAACAGAAGAATAGAAAGTTGTACTGTGATATCCAGAGTGTTATTCATCTTGCAAATAAATGAACCTTACACTATAATAATACGCATATACAAATCAGGTACCATTTCACATGATCCATTTTGGAAGATGGACATTTGAAACTAGAAAACATACATACTAGCCATAATCCTGTAGACATGTTAACAAAGGTTGTAACCGGGGAGAAACTGAGTTCATGATCAGTTTTAGTTGGTATTCAAGCATGGATGTGAAGATGAGAAATTATGCAAGTCTAATATGGATCATGGTTCAATAGGTACAACAACAATGGAGTTGTTGTGATCATTCTCTAAGTGGGATATTGTTGGTTGTGGAGTCTGATTATCTTCCTAATTTACAGGTCTTGTTTAAGTTGTGTTTGGATCCCATTTCCTAACAA
>ML792888.1:334648-358754 GCA_009831015.1 Picea engelmannii | reverse complement strand
AGGGGTCTCTAGCAATCTCAACAGCATAACAGTATGAAGAATTCCTTGAAGAAATGGTGGTCATTCATGGCTTTTTATAGCCAAGCATTGGGTTATTATGCAACCTCTTTTGAATGTGAAAAGGGGCTCTTTAGGGCACAATTGGGTCTTTGACCAGCCTCCCCACGTAGATTGAGCTCGGATTTGGTGTCAAATCGACTTGGGAGCTGATCCATTAGTGGTTGGGAGGCCGAACAGCTTCATAAATGCGTCGTTTGGCAGGCGCGCGGGTTTTGCACCCCACATCCATGCACATGCGCTCCAGATACGAAGAAGTTGCGCGCGCGCACGCACTCAGTGGGTGCAAAGCGCCTTTTAATTTTTTGGCCATTTTGTATAGTTTTGACCCTTTTGCTGTGTTGTGGAATTAATCCTTGTGCCATGAATGACTGTTTTTCTGTGCTGACGATGCGGAGTTCTTGTCGCCCTGTGCGGACGAAATTTCAGTGATAACAGACGCCAATTTGTTATCACTCTAGGAAATTATCCTAGGTTGTAAGTCAGAGATGCCTGGTAACTCAATCTTTTTGGAAACTTTTTTCTCAATAACAAGTGTGGGTTTGGATCAAGTCGGAGGACTGAATCATTTCTCACTCAAAACATACATGAACAAATTTAGATGAACAAGGCTTTCAACCACCAATGTTCAGAGAGTTTACAAATAAAGGGATGTATGGAGAAATAACTATTATATCAGCAGAATCACATATAAAGAATATATGAATGGACAATTACAATAATCACAGGAATACTTGCAAAGTTTAACTTATGAATGCAATGATAAGATGATAGTTATCGGGCATAAACAAGCATAACATCATGAATATAATATCCAGGTACAAGTACAGAATAGATAAGAAGCTGAAATCTGACAAGTTATGGAAAAAGAATCTTGTATTACTCAATATGAAAATGAGAAGTTTGAGTACATAATATGAAAAAAAGTCTCCAAAGTCGAACCTTTATTTATTATTCTACATTTATCTTTATATCTTTACAATGCAGTTTTGAGATTCTGAAAGCATGGATCAAATATGCTAAAGATAGAAATTCAAATTTTAGTTTTCAAAAGATATGGAATGATCCCCAAAAATGAGGTCAATCCCAGATTTCATGGTATTCATCTCTTTTAGAATAAGGGTGCAGTGTAGGATAACCTTCCAAGGCTGAGTGATGACTCTTCCAAGAGATACAAATTCGAATCTGTTTATGTGTGTAAGCATCCTGATTTTCTTCCTTTGTCAAAGGTACCAAAAATGTTTGAAACACCTCTTCTTTCCATTATCCATCAAAAATAGCTATTGGATCTGACTTGAAAATTCATCAAATGTCCATTCGAAGAGGTTTCAAACCATTCCAACTCAAAAAACTTCGATCTGTGCAAAAACTCAATCATTCTGGTAGTGACAGGATTTCGGTGGTTAACCTAGAAGGCTCCTGAGTGGATTAACTACTGAAATATCTGTTTTCGGTGGTTAATGAACAATCATCCTATTCCCCTAAACCACCAAAACATCATCTTTGAGAAAACTTCAAAATTTGCAAAAATTATTACCTTGATTCCTTGCTTGATGTTCAAAGTCTTTTGGACGATGAAACCCTTGTTCGTGTATATCTGTGAACTTCAACTGGTTGTGTGGAAGGCTCTGGTGTATCTACCATGGTAGTAGCTAAGTTATCTAGAGTCTCCAAACCGGTTTTCTCCTGTGCTAGTGATTGAGACTCTTTTAATTTCAACCTTAGAATTCTAGGTTGTTTGTATAGCTTCATGCTGTCCTTGATCAATACCCTGTTCCTGTCTTTGATCTTTTCATGCTTCTCTTTGAGGGTTTGGTTTATTTTGAAAATCTCTGCATTTCTTTCAGTCAAGTCTGTATTATATTTTTTAATAAATCTTTCCAATACTTCCATTTCATAGACTTGTTGCAGGAGTTTATTGATTGTCCGTGCCCTAGATGCTTTAGGCTTACTTGAAGAGGATTTTTCCACTGGTGGACTATGTTCCTTTGGAGGAGTTGGTGAAGGTAAATTGGAACAATTGTCTACAACTTGTCCAGTCTGTACATTACCCTGTGTCTCTGATAAATCTTGTTCTGGCTCTGAATCACTATAGGGTAGGTTTAAAGGGTTACTTCCTGTAGTAGGGTCCTTGGACTGCTCACCCTCAAATTGTAACTTTCTTTTGATTCTTTTCCTTTTAACAGAGGATGATTCTATCGAATATCTTGGTGGTGAGATACCCTTCCATTTTCTATGACTGCTTTTAGGAGTAATAGTCTTCTTAGTGGTAGCCATTTTACCCTTCTCATGTTGTTGCCAATCAGTCTGGAATTCATTCCAGAGAGGAAATAATTCCAATCTACCTGCATTTTCTTCAATGACTCTTTGACAATAAGAGTAATGAGTCCTTGATGAGACAATCTACTTGCCACCTTAGTGGGCTTGGCCTTGACCTGTTTAGACATTTTCGTGAGGGCTTTGTGCAAGTAAAATGGTAAATTGATGGGATATCTCCCTGTGAAATGATTTAAAAGCTTGAAGTGGTAGAACATGACTCTGTTGTATCTACCTTCACAGGTGATATAGACAAAGATAGCCTTCAATAGAGATTGTCATTTAGGTTCTAGATAAGACATTGGTATTTCTTTTTTCCATGTAAGATATTTATGCAGAGGCTGTAGGTAGGATCTAAACTCAATGTTTGAAGGTACCGTTGATTTGAACCAACAATCACCTATTCTGGGAAGACCTGTGAACTCAGTTATGGCTGCCTCGTCAACCACAAACTGTTCCTTTCCCACTGTTGTTTTTCTTCCATCATATGAGCTAGCAAAATTCCCGGACACCTATTGATGAAAATATGCTAGTTTTTAGCAATAGGTATACACTCCAGTCTTCTTGAAGAACACATCCACCTCAGGGTGCGCCTCAAGGTACCAAACTCCATCCACTTCAGCGCTCATAACTGGCCCTGCTTTTGGCATTAGTAAATGCTGACTGTACCTGTGATTAAGGAAAACTGAGTGCCAATGAGACAAAGACTCTAGGATTTAGGATGACAGAGAGTATGACTCATGGAAGAGAAAATGGGACAGGGTGACACAGAGTTTGGATCACCAAGGTCAAACACTAACCGCGTTTATGCAACAAACTAACTGAGAGCATGCCAAAAATTTCGAGTTTTAGTAGGATATTCATTTAAACTGAAACAAGCTGGGTTTTGAACTTTCCTGATGAATCGACCTGGCTTGATTGGTATTACAATTATCTTGAGAGTGATTTGCTGGAATCTAACTGCACTCAATGATCACCATGGGAAACGAGATTATGATCTATGGAAATGCATTTGTTTGATGAAATCACAGACTCACGATTATCTCAATAACTCCCAAATTCAAATTGATAATGAATGAAGATTAAATGAGAGATTTAACGGGGTCATGATGGATTGTGTACTCGTGACTAGAAATGGTGAGAGGCTACGTGACAACATGCATGAATTTCTGTATCATTGTCGTGTCTTAATTTTGAAAAGACAAATGCGGTTGAAAGGACAACAGGATCTCAATTTTTCGGATAGATATAACTAGAACGTGCATACCTTACCACCTTCATGAGCTTTCGGTGGTTACATTTCCATCATTGTGCCAATTGACAACTGGCTCATGCGAAAGCACAGGCTTTTCATTTTTCCCATTGAAAGGTTTTCAGTAGTTAACCAAACTTTTGCTTTGCCCTCTTAACTACCAGGAACAAAGGCTTTTGGTGGTTAATGAGCCCATTTCAGGCTCACCTAAACCACCAAAACTTGAGATTTTGGCTTTTTCTTGACCAAACCAAATAAAAAATTCTTTCTGAGCTTATTTACAGAAAATAGATTCTCTAACCTACCTGCAAAAATTTAAGAATAAATTTTGGACCATGAGCTATCACCTCAAAAGAAAAATTTGGACCAATTTATTTGAGGAGATAACAGGTCCTAAGGTCTGCATCTAACTCATAAAGGGAAAAGCTAGGCCACCTATCAGTTAGAATTTTTTTTTCTTTTAATTTTGGTCAGAGGGTTATTCTATCAAGACAAAGGCAAGGTTGGGTTGGAAGAATGATATGGATGAGGGCCCTCCTTGGCTGATGGCACACAAAATACAGACCAGTGAAATAATAGAAAACAGAGAGAAACAACAAACTACTCAATGAATAATCTATTGTAAGAAGTTCAATACTCAAAATAATAATTCAAGGCATCAAACATGTATCAAAATATAGTAACTCCCACAGGTTGCAAAGACTAATTTTCACCAAAGAATTAATTGTTTGATAGGTTGTGTATCAGTAAAAATAAGTCAGACAATAGATGAAAGGAAATGAAAGCACGTTGCACAAATAAAAAATTGTATTCAAGATAAGAAAAAAAACACATAAGAAGTTGAATGAAACACTATCATCAAGAATATGTTCACCAAGTAGAGAGATTTAATCCATGCATAAAATGAGTCCAACCAGTCTGTTGTATTGCTATTCCTTCCCAAAAATATCTGACCTTTACAATATCCAAAAAATAACTATTTAAAGAAAAGTTGCAGAGGTCCTCATCCTTAGGGAATTGAGACCTTAATTATGATAACTGTCTGTAAATAAAATTATTAACTATAATAAGATGCTGAAATTAATCAACAAGAGTGGTTCGTATTTCACACAAAAGACCACTCTTGCATCTAATATAGGAAAATGATGGACTTAATCAAGATAAAACTACTACTGTCTCTGAGACAGAACTGATGCATGCTGAAGGAACTAAATGGCCCAAAATAGGCCTTGGAGTGACAGAGAAGAGATATGTTTTCAAGAGATGGCATGTATGCGAGCTATTGGAGGCTACTAGAGATAACCGGTTGTGTGAGCAGAGCTTGTTGAAGTGCGTCTGGAACTAACTTGTGTTGATCTGTGATGGAGATTGAATCTTTGTCTGTGTCTGAGCTTTCACAAGCTAAGAATAGTCTGAGTTGATTTTACTCGACTCTTCCCCTTGCTTTCACTGTGATGATTGGTCATGAACAGGGATTCATGGAGGTGGGTTTCAATAGGAAGATGAGATGAGTGGAGACAGGTGTTCAATAGGAAGATGGGATGAGGTGACATGTGAAGACATATGTCACAAAGTGAGAGGAGGAGAGAAAGTAGTGAGTGGGATGAGGAGAGATAATGCATGAGGTGACGCGGTGATTTGACGTCATTCAAGCACATGATTGTGGGGGTTGTCAAGGGTGGTTTGGATTCAGACCACCTTTGGGCTCACAATTCACCAGAAGCTATTATGTACCCTTTCGACAAAACCATGGTTTAAATTGTGGGACTACTCTGGAAAATTAGCATCTAGGTAGTTTGCATCCCCACATTGAATTATAGCCATCGATTTGATTACTATCCGAGATCTGGGTGACATTTACCTGCTGCAAGGATCGACAGTTCTCGTTGACCTGGGATCAATAGTCCATATTCACTTCGAAATTCTGGGCTTCAGGAGTTTCGAATGTGAAACATG
Source organism: Picea engelmannii (assembly GCA_009831015.1). NCBI lineage: Eukaryota > Viridiplantae > Streptophyta > Pinopsida > Pinales > Pinaceae > Picea > Picea engelmannii. Next base: position 353,173 of record ML792888.1, on the reverse strand, counting down.
AAACATCTCCCAGAGGAAAATCTCTAAAGTGAATTCTCTGTCGCCACGTGTCATGATGGATGAACGGTCCAAATTCACTTCAAAAGTATGGGCTTCAAGAGTTTCAAATGTCAAGCGTGAATATCTCCTGGAGGAAAATCTTCGAAGTGATGTGGCAGTTTGATGTCGTATGATGTCACGATTGGTGAGGTGTCTTGAAAAGAACAGTGACACGTTTCATGATGAAATGGGCAAATGAAACAACCAAATGACCTGATATGAATGCCATGTGTCTTGCCTCATGAATGTATCACATGTCTCAACTACTAGTTGCCACGTGTCTCAACTGCTAGTTGCCACGTGTCTCAACTATTGGTTTCCATGTGCTTCGACACTTCGGGCTTTAGGAGTTTCAACTGTTAGCACTTCAAAAATTCTCGAAGGAAAATCGCCAAAGTAACTGATCTGTCACTATGTGTCCCATCTGATGGATGGTTTATATTTACTTCGAGACTTCAAGTCTTTGGTTCTCTGGGACTTTCGAACGTGAAACCTAAAAATCACCCAGAGGAAAATCGCTTAAGTAACTGATCTGTTGCTGCGTGTCATGGCTGACGAACTGTCCAGATTCACTTTGAAGGTCCGGGCTTCAGGAGTTTCAAATGTGAAGCGTGAAGATCTCTCGGAGGAAAAATCCTGAAGTGGAAGATTTGCTTCCATGTGTCTCCATTGATGTATGGTCCTGATTCACTTTGGGACTCTGGGTCTTTGGCCCTTCAGGAGCTTCTAATATTTGTGCTTGGAAAACTCCAAAAGTGAAAATCGTTGAAGCAGATGACTTGTTGCCACGTGTCATGGTAGATGAACAACCCAGATTCTCTTCAGGTCTTTGACAGTTCAGGCTTTGGATCTTTTGATGACTCTGGATGTTAAAATCTGCACAATTCTGCATCCCTGAATGGACAACAGTCATTGATATGAATTGCTTGATATATCTCCACTGTTGAAACTTTCCCCTCTTTATTTCGGCAACCCTGGCCCAAATATGACCATTCTGAGTGGTTTTGTTTATCCATGGGTGTTTCCTGCGTATGAAAAAAGACTTGGTGGACCTGTGGTGAGCTTAATCAATGGGAAAATATGAGAACAATTAATTTGAACCCAATACAACATATATTTATCCTTCGAGAAATAGAGACAGTCATGCGCAACGACTCAAAAAAAAATAAGGATCAAGATACTTAGTAATGGGAAAAGGACTTAACCAACCAGAAGAGGAAAATTTGATGAAGGCATATGGAAAAGAGAGGAGAGGTAGGGGATGCAGACCTAGGTTACAACATTGGCTCCAACTAGGGATAGCTCATCCCTGTGAGGTGCTAATAACTATAGATCAGTGCCTTGATATTAGATAAATGCTCTTCCATTTCATCACTTACCTTCGTTTCTTATCTGTCATCCCTACATATATGTTAATGTCCCTCAATGATGCATTTTATTGAAATAAAAACTAAAACTACACTCGAGTGCCTTGTTGGGCTATGGATTCTTGATTCACACACAACTAACTAATCAAACAAAACAATAAAGGAAAGCGTCTATGGTACAAGAGGGACCTTCCCCCGTCCTCAAAAAAAGTAGTGTTTCAGGAAGCACCCATTTACTAGGCCTCCAAAGATATCAGTATCATCTAGATTGTGCAGAATGAACGTGTTGTTGTCCAGAACTTCAATCACCTTAAAAGGGCCAAACTAGAGGTTGTCAAATTTACTGTGCTTGGACTTGTCATTCCTTCTAGCATCCCACCTCAAAACCAGGTCCCCTTCCTGAAAAATATCCTTCTTTGTTTTCTTATCAAAGGCTGATTTGATCTTGCTCTGGTATGCCTCAATTCTCTGATCAAGTGCTTCTCTTCTCTGTTGAACTTATATAATATGGAATATTCTCCGTTGGATGTCATTGGGTTCCTCAATATCCTCCTACAAGAATTTTAGGACTGGTATACTGAGTTGAGTAGGAAAAACAACGTCTCTTCCATAAACAATCTGGAATGGTGAGGTTCCCAGAGACTTCTTATTGTTGATCATGTCATCCCATAAGGCATATTTAAGTTTATAATCCCCAGACTTCTTGCTTTCAGTCAAAAAATTTTTGATGATCCTGATGAGAGTCATGTTTGATGATTCTTCCAGGCCATTTCCCTGATGGTAATAGGGTGTAGAATGTGTCAAGGAAATGTTGTGACTGCCACAGATGTCAATAATGGATTTGGACTTGAAATCTTGGGCATTGTCTGTTACAATCTTACTGGGGCAACCAAATCTGGAAAAAATATTAGTTTCCAGGAAATTTATGATTACCTTTTCAGTGACATTCCTGGTGGGCACAACCTCATTCCACTTGGTGAAGTAGTCAGTGTCAATGGGGATCCACTTGTGTTGTCCACTGGAGGGTGGATTTATTTCACCTATGAAGTCTAACCCCCATTGCTGAAACGAACTACTGAATTTGATAGGTTTCAGGGGTAGTGATAGTAACTTCTACTTCCCTTCAAAAATCTGACATTCATTGCAGGATCTAACAGTGGAAAACACATCAGAGAAAAGGGTGGGCTAGTAATATCCTTCCCTTAGTATCTTGAGCACTGTGGATTTCCAATGTTGGTTCCCTCCACACACTCCTCTGTGCATTTCTGTTGTGAGTTGTTTAGCTTCATTTTCATCAAGGCATCTTAACATGATGCCAACAGGATCTCTCCAATACAGGTTCTTGTTTAAAATGCATAATTTGATGGATTTGAACTTGAGAGACATGGCCTTTGTCTTCTTCACCTCTGGTAAACATTCACAATGTTGTAGAAAATAGATGATTTTTTTATACCAAGGTGAAGAGGAATATTTTTCAAATACCTATAAGTTGTCTTGTCCAGGTTGTATGATGGGTGCATCTGATTGGGTGAAGATTTGACGCAACTCTAGCACCTTGCAGTTTGATTCTGATAGCAATTTGGCCAGTCCTTTCCCATTGATCATCTGGGTGAGATTTATGTACAAATAATACTCCAACAGCTTGACAATCCATTTCCTCTTTTCCCCTCACTGTCTGATTGGACCAGAATCTCTTTGACACGGCTGCTAGGAAAAAATGCCATTATACTAGACTATAGCATGTAAACCTTGAAGGCCTTAAGTGATTTGACTAGTGCATAAGCATGCTTCTCTAATATATCATACTTGAGCTCAACATATCAGAGGGATCTGCTGAAAATGACTATTGGCTACTCATGCCCTTCCTCATTTTTCTGCGGCAATACAACAACAATTGTTTCCTCTGAGGCAAAGGAAAATATGATGAAATCTTTGGTATAGTCGAGCTGGCCAATATAGGTGCTTCAACTAAAGCTTTATTGATTGTTTGGAAAGATTATTTCTCCTCCAAGGACCATTTTATCACAAAATCTTTCTTCAACATGTCAGTAATAGGCTTCAAAATTTTAGAAAAAATCAGCACAAAGCGTCGGAGGAAGTTTATCTTACCAATAAAAGACTGGAAAACCTTTTTATTCCTGGGAATTTCAATTTGTTGAATGGCATAAAACCTCTTTGGATCAATTTTTATGCCTCCCTATGATATGATGTGGCCCAAGAGACTCCCTTCTGGCATGGAAAAGTGAGACTTCTTAGGATTGAGAGATATCCCATACCTTCTGCATTTCTTGAATACCTGCTCCAAATGATGCAAATGTTCCTCATCAGACTTGGAGAAAATGGTAATGTCATATAGGTATATGACCATGAAGTTGTCTTTTTCCCCCACAAAAGCGATGTCCATGGCCCTCGGAAAAGTGGCCCCTATGTTCATGAGACCAAAGGGCATATTTTCATACATGAATGTTCCCCATGGGGTGGTGAATGTTGTCTTTTCTTTATCTTCCTCACAAACTTCTATCTGGTTATAACTAGAGTATCCATCCAACAAGGAAATTTTGTGCACACCTACCACCCTTTGTAAAATATGGTCCATCTTGGGGAGGGGGTAATTGTCTTTCAAAGAAAACTTGTTTAGATTTCTAAAATCAACACACAAGTATATATCCCCACTCTTCTTCCTTATGAGTACTAAGTTGGCCACCCAGTTGGAATACCTCATTGGTACAATAATCTTGGCATCCAACATTCTTTTTATCTCTTTCTTAATTATGGACATTAATATGGGATTAAATTGTCTAATCTTCTGTCTAAATGACTTGGAGCCAGTTTTTAGGGCCATCTTGTGCTGGATGATGTTAGTATCAAAAGTCTTCAAATATTCATAGGACCATGCAAAAGTATCAACAAACTTTTTAATGAGACTGGCATACCTGTATTTTTGTTCTGTAGGCAATTCTTTGGACAACTTGATGATCTTGGGATTCTCAATGGTCCCAATATTGCACCCTGTCACCTCTTCTTCTTGATCCTTCATGGAAGTTCCTTTGTAAACATCATTAGTGTCGAACAATATTTCCAAAGGCACTATTCCTTTTGGAATAAGGTTGGTTTTCAGTTCTATAATATCATGACTAGCCACTGTCTTCAACAGATGAGAAGATTGGTGATCTTCTAATTTCTCATTTTCATCTTCTTGACTTTCTTGATCAATTGAGATATTGAAGAATTCATCAATGGTGTGAAGAAATCTCTACAACTCCAAATCATCACCAAAGACTTGCCAGTACTTTATGTTGTCTGGTATGGTTGTTCTATGTTTGATTTCCACCTGATATTTAATATTTGGGCCAATGGGAGGCCTGAACAACTAAGGCCATAGAATTAGCTCTCTGATTGTGTTCTCTAGGAATGAAAGAGGGATTAAATGCTAGAAAGAAACTATCTATCAGGTCGCATACCTCGTTTATGTACTTATTGAGCCTATGTTTCTTAGTTTGATAGATATTCCTTACTTGATTGATGACCAACTCAGAATCACCAAAAACTGCTAAACAGTCAATGGCCAAGTCTTTGGCAGTCGTCAATCCCAATACCAGAGCTTCATATTCAGATATATTGGTAGTAGTCTCAAACTCCATCTTATAAGAGAGGGTTATTACTTCTTCTGAAGGGAAAATAAGGAGAATACCTGCAGCGGATCCTTCTTTTGATGAAGAGCCATCGAAATACATCTTTCACACCTTGTCTTGTTTACCAATCATTGGTTGATTTCTACGTTGGTTGACTGATATTTTAGGTCCATCATCATTTAAATGAGAAACAGATGAACCCATCTCATCTTCAACAACATAAATGGAGTGATTTCTTGGGTTCTGATGATCATTGACTATGTAGGTTAACCTTACCTCTCTGTATAGCACTCTGTACTCACCACCAAACACACGAATGGTGGCATATGTGATATCCATTTGCAATGATCCTCTAACCGTATTAGCCCAAGTTTTGGATAATAGCATGCCAAACTTTGGGGGGATGTCGGCCACCACAATGTCCATCACTATACTCTTCGTGGGTAACTGTTCTAGAGAAACCACCATATCCTTTATCAATGTCAGGCATTTTACTTTCTTAGAATCAAAGGAGTATAGGTCTTGGTAAGGCTTGGTAATATCCAGACCTAGTTCTTCCATAACAACTTTGAGCATGACATCGTGAGAGGCTCCTGAGTCCATAAGGGAGTTGTGCAGGATCTTATCATGGAAATTCAGAGATATATAGAAAGGAGGAGAAGCATCAGAACCATCATCAATGTGTGGACCCACAGTAATGGTTGGGTTTTCATCCTATAGACTAATGACATCAGAAGATACACTAGAAGGAGTGGGCTACAAAACCTTCATGATGGATTTCTTGAAAGGTTTATTTTTTAACAATTCTATCAAAGGGACAAGAATCTTGATTTTTCTCAGCTCATGTTCCAGGATGAAAAATTTTGGTGGCTTATAAACTTCCTTTGTTTTAGGGGCAAGAGGTTTTGATAGTGGAGATGACTAAGTTTTAGATGACATACCTTTATTTGGATTTGTCTTGGGAGGGGATTTTTCTAGTTTTCCTTGATCAGATGTGGTGGCCTTGGAAGCTCCATTTCTCATCCTCAAATCATATTTCTTATTGGGTTGACCTTGAATAATTCCCTATTCCCCTATCTTATCATCAAATTGGTTTGACAATTGTGCTACCTCATATTCCTTTTGTGTTAAGTGACTAGTATAAAAATCTGTCTCATTGAAATGTACAACAATATCATCCACAACATTATTGTATGAATCTATATCCTCGATATGATTGTTTTGGAAAGGGGGTACTACCCTTTGATCATCATAATTTCTAATTTCTCTCTACATTACTTGAGGAGCATCATTAGGCCTTCTGAATTGGTTCTGATTTATATTACCAGCCCCTTGAAAAGTTCTGTTTGGCTGTTTCGATTCCCATTTTAGATTAGCTATCTCAAAAGTCAGATCCTTCAAAATCTTAGTCATCTCTTCAAGTTGGGGATCCGATGTAGTTGGGTTAGAGGAGGTAAGGGAATCCTCTCTCTGTTTTTTCTTCTCTTTATCAAATCTAGTCTTTAATCTGTCTGATGCCAAAATATTAGATTCAACTTCAATGGATGCTTCCTGCATGGATAATAGTGTGGTTGATCTTCTCTCTCTCAGGAGGAGGGAGAATTCTGCATCAAATTCATTAGCATAAGTGATCTTGGTAGAGGCTTCAGTTGGTTTTATTTCATCTGAGATTCTACCATACATTTTATTGAATCTCTTGGTGAAGTTTGAAATAGATTCACCATTCTTTCTCTTTACAGCCCCAAATTCAGTGATGTAATAGAGATAATCTCTCCTATATCCCCATTTCTTTATAAAATCTTCGTACAATGAATCGATACCTACAATGGAGGCTGGATGAAGGCTCTTGAACCATTTCCTGACCTCCCCATCCAGACTCTGTACAAACAACCTCATCCACACATCTGAATAATCAATGTTAAAGTTGTCTTCAAAATTGTAAAAGGATACCAGATGCTCTTCAACAGTTATTTCTCCTTCCCCATTATATCTAGGTAGATATTTCATGTAATATGTGGTTGGGAGTGCATGTAAAACTACAGGTATCACTAAGGGTGCATATCTAGTAGCAATTATGACATCCATCCTATTAACAGCCATGGATTGAACAATAGGAATTTGAAAATTTATGGGAGATACAGGAGTGGATGCTGAAGTGTAATTGAGAGTGGGAGATGTATGAGCCCCGTTGGAATTATGATTCTCAGGGCTAGCAAATTCAATCTTCTCATGATGATGGTTTGAAGTATTCTCTTGGTGTGCATCTTTTCCCTTGAGGGAGGAAGTGTATCTTTGAGCTACAATGGATTTTCTTACTTTCCTTTCCAACTCAAGGCCTACTATATTATTCTCAGGGTTAAAATAACCCTTCTTGGATTTTCTTTTTTCAGATTTGGATCCTTTGAATCCCTTTCTGTGCACTAATATTTATTCTTTAAATTTTACCTGGTGAAGTCGCCAGGTGGAAGATGACAGTCTATTTGTGTCTGATCTTTGTTCATCATAAAAGGTCAGAGCTGATCAATTTTCATTCTCCCATGGAAAGATATTTTTTTACTTCATTCCCTGATAATGACACTAGAAGATGTTGGTCCTAAGGTCTACACCTGATTGCTAAAGGGAAAAACTAGGCCACCTATCAGTTAGAAAGATAGTTTCTTTTAATTTTGGTCAGAGGGTTATTCTATCAAGATAAAGGAAAGGTTCAATTGGAATAATGATATGGATGAGGGCCATCCTTGGCTAATGGAACACAAAAGAAAGATCAGTGAAATAATAGAAAACAGAGAGAAACAACAAACTACTCAATGAATAATCTGTTGTAATAAGTTCAATAATCAAAATAATATTTCAAGACATCAAACATGTATCAAAACACAGTAACTCCCACAGGTTTCAAAGAACATTTTTTAACAAATCATTAGTTGTTTGACAGGTTGTGTATCAGTAAAAATAAGTCACACAATAACTTAAAGGAAATGAAATCACGTTGTGCAAATAAAAAACTGTATTCAAGATAAGAATAAAAACACATAAGAAGTTGAACAAAACACTATCGTAAAAAATATCTTCACCATGTAGAGAGCTTTAATCCATGCATAAAAAGATTCCAACCACTCTGTTGTATTTCTATTCCTTCCCAAAAATATCTAACCTTTACAATATCCAAAAAATAATTATTTAAAGAAAAGTTGTAGAGGTCCTCATCCTTAGGGGACCGAGACCTTAATAAAGATAATTATATGTAAATCAAATTATTAACTGTACTAAGATGATGAAATTAATCAACAAGAGTGATTATTATCTCACACAAAAGACCACTCTTGCATCTAATCTAGGAAAATGATGGACTTAATCAAGATAAAACTACTACTGTCTCTGAGATGAAACCGATGCATGATGAAGGAATTAAATGGCCAAAAATAGGCCTCGGAGTGACAGAGCAGAGCTCTGTTGTCAAGCGATGGCATGTCTATGAGTTGTTGGAGGCTACTGGAGATAATCGACTGTGTGAGAAGATCTTGTTGAAGTGCGTCTGGAAATAACCTACGTCGATCTGTGAAGGAGACTGACTCTTTGTCTGTGTCTGAGATTTCACAAGCTAAGCGTGGTATGAGTTGACTGTACTTGAGTCTTCCCCTCACTTTCACTGTGATGACTGGTTGTTAACAAGGAGATGTGGAGGTGGGCATTCGATAGGAGGATGGGATGGGTGGAGGAGGGAATCCAATAGGAATACAGGATGAGTGGAGATAGGTGTCCAATAGGAAGACAGGATGAGGTGACATGTGAAGACAGATGTCACAAAGTGAGAGGAGGAGAGAAAGTAGGGAGTGGGATGAGGAGAGATGATGTGTGAGGTGACACAATGATCTGACATCATTCAAGCACATGATTGTGGAGGCCATTGAGGGTGGTTTGTATTGAGACCACCTTTGGGCCTGCAATTTACCAAAAGTTGCCACATACCCTTCCAAAAAAACCATGGTTTAAATTGTGGGATCGCTCTAGAAAATTAACGTCCAGGAAGTTTGCGTCCCCATAATGAACTATAGCCATCGATCTGATTATGATCCGAGATCTGGGTGATATTTACCTGTTGCAAGGATCAACGGTTCTCGTTGACCTGGGATCAATGATCCAAATTCACTTCGGAATTCCGGGCTTCGGGAGTTTTGAATGTGAAACATTAAACATCTCCTGGAGGAAAATCTTCGAAGTGAATGATTTGTCTCCACGTGTCATGATGGATGAATGGTCCAGTTTCAATTTAGAAGTTTAGGCTTTGAGAGTTTCAAATGTCAAGCACAAAGATCTCCCAGAGGAAAATCACCGAAGTGACATGGCGGTCTGATGTCGTATGATGTCACGGCTGCTAAGGTGTCTTGGAAAGAACAATGACATGTGTCATGAGGAAATGGGTGAATGACACAACCAAATGACCTGAGATGAATTCCACATGTCCTGCCTCATGAGTGTGTTGCATGTCTCAACTATTGGTTGCCACGTGTCTCAATTGTCGGTTGCCACGTGCTTCGAAACTTTGGGTTTCAGGAGTTTCAACTGTTAGCACTTCAAAACTTCCTAGAGGAAAATCACAGAAGTAACTGATTTGTTGCCATGTGTCCTGTCTTATGGATGGTCTAGATTTACTTCAGGAGTTAGGGTCTTTGGTTCTCTGGGAATTTTGAACGTGAAACCTGAAAATCGCTTGGAGGAAAATCGTCGAAGTAACTGATCTGCTGCCACGTGTCATGGCTGGTGAATGGTCTAGATTCACTTCGGAGATTCAGGCTTCGGGAGTTTCAAATGTGAAGTGTGAAGATATCCCGAAGGAAAACTCCCGAAGTGGACGATGTTCTTCCATGTGTCTCTGTTGATGTATGGTCCTGATTCACTTCGAGACTCCGGGTCTTTGGCCCTTCTGGAGCTTCAAATATTTGTTCCTGGAAAACTCCCAAAGTGAAAATCGTGGAAGTAGATGACCTGTCCTCGTGTGTCATGGTAGATGAACAACCCAGATTCTCTTTGAGTCTTCCGCAGTTCGGGATTCAAATCTTCTGATGACTCTGGATGTTAAAATATATGCAATTATACATCCCCAAATGGATGACATTCATTGATATGATTTTCTTGATAGATATCCACCGTTGAAACTTTCCCCTATTTAATTCAACAACCCTAGCCCAAATATGACCGTTCTGAGCGGTTTTGTTTATCCACAGGCGTTTCCTGTGTATGCAAAAAGACTTGTTGGACTTGTGGTGAGCTTAATCAATGGGAAAATATGATCACAATTCATTCAAACCCAATCCACCATAAATTTATCCTTCGATAAATAGAGACATACATGCGCAACGACTCAAAAACGAATAAGGACCAAGATACTTAGTAATGGGAAAAAGACTTAACCAACCAGAAAAGGAAAATTTGATGAAGGAATATGGAAAAGAGAGGAGAGGCAGGGGATGTAGACCTAGGTTACAACAACTAGGATATTCCAGTCATATTTCCAATCCCACATTTCCATTTCAACTTCTTCTTCCTCGATGCAGAACTAAAGTTGCATTCATTCATTGATTGGATCGTTGTGCGCATGTGTAATGCACCTGACCCCTGAGTGGATTTCCTAGGGATGGGATCTCAAAATTTTGTTCTCCTTAAGTGATCAAACCCTTCATTCAGGGTTTTCTACCACACTTTTCTCATCTAGAGTTTCCAACCACGGTCTCCATTCTCAAAAGAGAACCCAAAACCAATGGATATATCTTTCCAAATTTCTTCGAGAATTCATTAGTTGAGGTCCACGTGGATCCACCTTACAGGTGTTGTTTGTAATTTCCTTTGTCCACAGTGGAAGACCATCCACCACCCGATCCCATGACTATACTTACTCTCTTTTTCCTATATCATTTGTGGAGGGATTCAACGCTTCAACACTTCACACCTCTTTATTATCTACGCATGAGACTACCTGGAGTTCTGAAATTCTGATGTCCCATAAGCTCACCATGTGGCTTCAACCTTCGAACCGTTTGGTCTCTCTACCATACTACATTCGATATCCACTAGAGTCCTGAAAATCATGGAGTCTCGATCATTTCACCAACCACATTGGCTAGGTGGACACGTATCAGGATTGAACACGTAGGAGGGTTGAGGGTGACACATATTACATTCCAAGGGCCTATAGGGTATGTGATACACATGAATCCAGGTGACATGTGGCATGTCAAGCTAGGGTCCATGTCACCCCAGAATGACATACTTCTATCATTCCTCATATCTCACGTTTGAGATCCGACCACGTAGGTTTATAGATATATGACTCTAGTTACCTCAGGGATTTGACATTCAGGAGTGTTGCGATGAAAACTCCTCTTATCTTCTAAAGTGCCCAAATAATTGAACTAAAGGGGTCTAGCACCACACATCCTCAGTATATTGACAGTTGGGAGAGAACCCAAAGGATCCCTCGATATAGGGTTTAGTTGGTCAGATAGGTTCACCTAGCCACCTAGGGAACTACCTAATGTCGGTCAACCTTAAGGGTAACTATAACTCTCGTTCATCTTCAATCAGTTTATGACTATGAAGGTTGACAATACTTTTAAGTCCCGTACTTGTAGAGCTCCGAAGTAAGAAGGAACGTAGATTTTTTAGGTTTAGCCTAAGGTTCCTAGGTATTTGTCGTATGGGTCCCATCGAACAGATCTCGTCCACTCATCTTCCAAACAAAGAGACCTCCCCTATCAAGACTTGAAATTTATCATGAAATTGTTAAGGTCTTGGGCCTAAAATCCCATTCGCACAACAAGGAGTCTGAAAGAGGTATCCTCTTCAGAAAGTTAGGTTCAACTCGACATGATATCTCTAACTCGGTCATCTTCCAGGATTATGTCTCGAGAATCTTCAAGGTTAAGATATGATATAGATACTATCAGTCATAAGCATAGTTTCATATGGAGATGAATGAATACACATATCATTACCATTCCACACATAAAACCATTTATAAACACACACACACACACACACACACACACATATATATAAACCCATGCATTCATCCATTATTCCAGTTCAATACATAAAGCAGGAAAATACTTATCAGAACCAAATAACGTGAAGCGACTGCTGAAAGTGGTGCATGTCTCCACCCAACCATAGGCTCAGTCACTCTTAACATATTTACCACCAGCCACCCCCAAGCTAGACCATGATGCTCTGCGATAAAATCATTTCTTTCATCTCAGCAACAATAGGGACAAAGGTTACTCTCCTCCTCCCGTGGGATCCTGGAGACAATTTACATGATACCAAGCAAGGAGGGATAACATCGTTTATCATCTTGTATCATAACCTTGCTAGCCATTTTCCTATGACAATAACTCTCGTTCCTTAGTTATTCCTTGAACCTGAGAGCTTAACCTATCATCTCTACACTCTTTGCAGGTCTTCCTCTCCCCACCACACCTTCCTTTATTTCCTTACTGACTCAACACCCCTACCTCAACAATTTTTTCTTGACCTCCTGGTCTTTGGATCTTTCTATTTCCTTAATTCAAAATGGCTCTTTAGTTCCCTCTGGAACCTTAAATGCATATGAATCCACAAGTCCTTCTTAGAATTTATGCCTGCACGAACAAGCACTAGGCGTGAACCTCCACTCCACATGACCAACCGGTGTGACCACAACCTTTACCCAAAAAGGTGGTTTGGATTTCACGACTTCATGATTTTCTATTGTGAGTCCCTCCGACTCCTTCAACTCTTGAAACTCCGAAATGGGCTAACAAATCTTTAACTCCTCCCGTATGCCTCAACCATGTGACCTTAGTCACGTCCTGGGGTCCACCTTCAAACGCATCTAGATTTTGTGACTTACAAGTTCACAATGAAAAATCTTCTCCCTTTCTCAAAGTGAAAACTCGTGACTTATTTGCTATGGATCAATGGTCCTAAAATTTCCACAATCTGATGGCCCAGATGGCATCAGGATTTCGTGTATTGGGGATTCCCAAAAACAACTTCCTCCACACTTTCAACTTCCAAAATGATGAAATTCAAAGCACCCAAACCAACAACTCTCATTGATTCAAATCCAATGGCTACTACCTCTCCCGAGCTTGAGAGTGTTGAAAGAAACTCAGCCTTAACCTCTTCACTGATCCATTGGATCCAATGGTCCATGGAAAATCAGTGGTTCTCCCTTTGAAGAATTCAACCGTCCATTCAAGTTCTCAATGCTTGTGGCCAAATAACTTGGAGTCACCCTTCTAAGCTTGATTTATGTGAGGTGAATTCAACCCTCGTCATTCCTTTGAACTTTCCAAGTTTCTATCCCTCTTGATCTTAACGTTGGCTTCAAAATGAAGGTTTCTCAAGGATTTTTGCGCCCACTCCTTGCGACTTTCATGATAATCTTTGATTATCTGAACTCTCCAATTATGTGCACTCCTTATGATAGAAATCCTTCAACCACTCACTAGGTTGGAAAAGTCTAAGACTTCAACCTACCTACACACACCTTGCACGGCTCTGTGCTATACTTGCACTTCTGCTGGTATGAAAACAAAAGTATCTCTCATGTGCTTGTCTGAGGTAAAACTCAGAGTCTTGTGAACGCACTCCTTACGGACTTTCACTGCACTCCTTGTAGGAATCCTCAGGAAGAGAAACAATTGAAACTCATACTCTCCCTCTCACAAACTTCATATGTTCAACATGAAATCATACACATAAAGCATTGAAACAAATGCACAACAAAGCATATAAGAAAACGATAAACATACCATTCGAATAGATGCAAATAGTAACCATAACACCATGAGCTTTAATCAAATCATTCTTATATTAATTCTAGTGCTTATGTACATGGTTTCTATTGCAACAACTATCTGCTGAAACAACTTGTACAATTTATGTTCTCCTCTGCTCTCCTATGCTCTTTCTCTTTTGCTTCTAACAACTACTACGAGAATAATGATCCAATACAATACAATACATACGAGGGAGCTTTATTGAGTTTTCCCTCCTACAACCTCAATCTATTTAATCAAATTAAAGCCTACATCTACTTTACATTCATTACATTAATTTCCTACAACCGACAGATGAGAGCAACCACTCAAGATCTGGGTTACAATTTCCAAAACATTTAAGAGCACTTATGTCTCTTCAGATATTTCATAAATGTTTCCTCTTTTGAAATTTAAATGTCTTCAAAAATGAGTGGTGTAAATCCAATTGTTCTCCACTCATGCTTGCTTTGTTGGCGATGCTCCTGCATCATACTCCTCTGGCTGAAAAAATTTCATGGACTCCTTTCCATGAGCTCCTGCACTTTCTGTCCTTGTTTCTAGATATATGCTTTGCTCTCCCAACTGGCATCCTCAATAGAATGTCCCTTCCATTAAACCAAGTATTCAAAATATGTCTTCCTTCGGTTTTTTTTACTAACTCTCTGATCAATGATCTTTTCCATTTGTGGCTTTTCAGCTACAAGCATATGTTTGACCCACTGAATTGCCTTCTAAATACCCACTCCTCCTGCTTGATCTTCTCTGTAATGATACAAAGATATTGTGTTGAATATCAATGATATTCCCACATCATCTGCCAATTCTATCTCATAAGAATTTGCCTCAAATTTTCTCAGAATCTTACAGGGCCCTATATTTTTCACCTTTAGCTTATTATATGTTCCCCTTGGGAACCTTTATTTTCTTAGGTGAGTTAAGACTAGATCTCCCACTTCGAATTGAAGCTCTCTTCTATGTTGATATTCTCTACGCTTGTACTCCTAGTTATAACTTTGAATCTGCTCTTTAATCTTACTATGGAGCTCTTGAATTTATGCTGCAAAATCTTCTACTCTAGCACTTCTGAATTCACTCTACTCTAAGTCTCTCAACTCAGATACTCTTGGATGCATTACATACATTATTTGAAATGGGCTCTATCCTATGCTTCTATTAGGTGAGTCATTATATGCAAATTCCACTTGGGGTAGAATCTGATCCCACTGACTATGATGTTCAACTACTAAACTCCTCAATAAGTCTCCCAAACTTCGATTTACTACCTCAGTCTATCCATCCGTATGAGGGTGATATGCTGAGATAAAAGACAAATTCATCCCAACTTATTCCATAGCGTCCTCTAGAAATAACCAGCAAATTTGGTATCCCTGTCCAAAACAATACTCTTGGGTAAAAGATGAAGTTGAACAACTTCTTTGAAAAATAGATTTGCAATGTATGTTGCATCACTGGTTTTCTGACATGGAATAAAATGTGCCATTTTTAAGAATCTGTCAACTACCACAAATACGAAATCACAACCCCTCTATGTCCTCGGTAGTCCTAAGACAAAATCCATGCTTACCACGTCCCATGGCCTCTCTCATACTGGCAATGGTTGATACAATGTTGTATTCTGTCTTTTTCCCTTTGCATGCTGACAAATTCTACATTTGTTGACAAATTTCTTCACATCCATCCTCATCCTTGGCCAATAATAAAAGATATTTAGTTGTGTAAATGTTTCATCATTGCCAAAATGTCCAGCCAATCCTCCACTATGTTTTTCCTTTAGAAGGTTTTCTCTAATATAACTCTTCGGGATACACAACTGATTTCCTTTGAAAAATAATCCATCCTAGATCAAGTATTCAATCCATTGGCTTTTGTCTCTCAGAACAGGATTCTCACATGCTTCATAAGCATCCTTAAAATTTGAATCATCTATGTACATTTACTTAAGGTTATCAAAACCTAAGGTCTTCACATGAAACTCTTGTAGAATCAAACATTTCCTTCTCAATGCATCAACAAAATTATTAACAGTTACGGAAATGTTCTTTATAACAAAAGTGAAGTTTTGGTTCAGTTTCTCCTGTCTGGTTATAAACTATAAGACAAGGTTGTCGTTATACAAGACGACCTCTTTCGGAACCAAGTAGTGCCTCCATTTCTTCAGTGCTTGTATGACTGCATAAAACTCTTTATCATACGTGGAATAATTCCTCTTGGCATCATTCAACTTCTCACTGAAGTATGCAACTAGTCTATTGTCTTGACTTAAGACTGCTCCAACTGCAAATCCACTTGCATCACATCTCACTTGAAATGTCTTACTAAAATCTGGCAGAACTAGAACTGGTTGTCCAGTTATATTCTCATTTAACAACTTGAAACTTTTCTCTACTTCCTCTGTCCAATGAAATTTTTTATGTATTTTCTTGACTATGTCCATCATTGGTGCAGAAATTCCACTAATTTTTTTTATGAAATTCCTATTAAAATCGGCTAGTCCATGGAAGCTTCTAACTTCAAGACATTCCTTGGCAATGTCCATTCTTTGATCGCTTTTACCTTCTCAGGATCCATCTTCGACTTATTCCAAGAGATTACAAAACCCAAATAAATGAGTTATGTCTTCATGAAACACGACTTCTTCATATTTATCAACAAATTCTCTTGTTGCAACCTCCTCATTACTAGAGTTAGATGTCTCAAGTGTTCTTCCCCAATCTTACTGAAGATCAGTATATCATCAAGGTGCACAATTACAAATTTTCCAATGAAATCCTTCAAGACTTCATTCATCAATCTCATGAAAGTACATGGCACATTCGTCAAGCCAAAGGGAATGACAATCCATTCATACATCCCTTCATTTGTCTTGAATGTTGTCTTCCATTCATCACCTTCCCTCATTCTAATCTAATGATATTTGATTTTCAAATCAATTTTTGAAAAACACTTTGCTCCACTCAAGCAATCCATCAAGTCATCCATCCTTGGTAAAGGAAATCTATACTCGATGGTGATTTTGTTTATATCCCTCGAGTCTGTACACATTCTCCATCCACCATATTTCTTTGGACTTAACACCGTTGGCACAACACATGGACTCAATCTTTATCTAATTAACCCCTTGTCCATCAAATCTTGGACTTGCTTCTTAACTTCTTCATTCTCATGCGGTGTCAGTCTTTACGCTATTTTGTTTAGCAAACTCAATCCTGGTATAAGTTCAATGTTATGGATTATACTTCTGATGGGCGACAATGAACAAGGTAAATCGTCCACCACTATATAAACGAAATTCTCCAAAATTTCCTGAATTTCCTCAGGTAGATCATCTATCGAAGTACTAGTCAATATGACTCTAGATTTCCTCACCACAGCAAACTACAAGTCTTCTTCTTTCTTGACTTCATCCAGAAGTTCCTTCCCACTCATGAGAAGTATAGTATTGCTTGTTTCTTTTGTCACCTTCTTGTCTTCAATTGACAACAACATATGCATCCTACCATTCTTCTCCAAGGTGTATGTGTTCTTTATTCCATCATGAATAACATTTATGTCATATTTCCATGGACTCCCCAACAAAAGATGACAGACATCCATGGGAATAAAATCACATAAGATCTCATCTCTATATCCCCTATCTTAAATTCAACTAAACATTGTTTAGTGACAGTTACTTGATGTCCTTTTTGCAACCACAAAACCTTGTATGGGCTTGGATGTGCAACTGTCTCCAATTCCATCTTCTCCACCATTTCTATGGATACTATATTATCCATGCTTCCACTATCAATGATCACCTTTCATACACTATCCTTGGTCTTTCATGTAGTCTTTAACAAACTGTTCCTTTGGATTGGATTCTCTATCTCCTTCTCTAGGTTTAAGAGAATTTTTCTCATCATTAAGGATCTTCCGCCTTCTACATCTTTTGCCTCAAAATTTCACCTTTGTGATTATGAAATGTGAGCTTTGCCTACTCCATCCCTTTTTCTATCAGGACATTCAAAATACTTGTGTCCTATCTTTCCACAAACAAAACACTTTATTTCACCACCTTTGCCTCTTCCTCTTCCTCTGGCTTGAGGAAAAGTGTTCCTATCAGCGTACTGTCCTCCTTGTGAGCTTCCTCCCCTTTATCAATGGTTATGAGGCTTATTTTCTTCATAATTGGGATTCTTTACTCTGTGTTGGGCAATTTCTTTGCCTCTACTTTGACTTCTACCTCTGCCCCTTTGACTTTTCTTTCGGGCCAATTTTACTTCTACCTTCGAAGAAATTTGATAAGCATCTTCTACATTCCTGATTGTCACCATTCTCATATCATATTGAATTTCATATCTCAAGCCATTAATGTATTTGGAAACCTTTTCATCATCACTCTCGCGATGACCCTCTAATGTTGAATCTGTAAAATTCCTCAGTGTATTCCTTCACTATTGTTGGTCCCCGGTTTTGACCATGTTCTTTGCCCATACTACATACCATTGACCTCCAACTATATGCCAGTACCACCCTTTTTGAACTCCTTTTGATATAATCAACATCCCTTTACCATTCAAAGGGGTCACCTAAGGTATCTTTGAAATTCAAGTTATTATTATGCATTTTTAATACTTTAAATTGATAATTGGACTAATATCACTTGGGTAGGTACCATTGCTATTC
>ML792888.1:277189-334548 GCA_009831015.1 Picea engelmannii | reverse complement strand
ATATGCATATGATTGTTTGGATTTTCACTTTCTTTTCGAACTTAACTCAGAGTAGTATGCATTTTTCTTTGTTAGACAATAGTTTCTTTGCGTGCTTAGGATAGATAGGTTACAGTTAGAATAGAAGGAGCTCCTGGTACCAGATAACAACATCATACTTTGTTTTTCTCTATATAGCATTAGATTTGTTTTTCTGTAGATAGCATTAGATTTGCTTTCCTGTAGATAGCATTAGATTTGTTTTGAATGACCAGAATGAATGCAATTTAGACAGTACTCTGTGTGTCATGACTTAAATTCTGATAGTAGATGGTTGAACATAGAGGTAGAATGATTTTGTAGAACTGCGTCTTTGAATAGAAATAGAAATCTTAGCATTTGGGTACAAGACTATTTTTTCTGTTGATGATTTAGATAGGAAATGCTCAGTTTCGAGTTAGTCACTAGAATTCAAGTTCTTAGAATAGGTGTGTGTTTTATTCTTAGGATAGCATTCAAATAAAGACTAGACGCTTGCCTGCACATACTGTGTATCAGCTCGAAGTATACCAACCCTGGTTTGACAATTTAGTGATTCAGGACGCTTAAAAGCTACAATTTAGTAGCCTGACAACTATCATCCCTTTTTGTCTCAAATTCTGCATCCTTCGAAACAAATTAATTTGGTAATCTCTGGGTATAAACTTGGATTTCATCTTTGCAACCATCCTAACCCATATTTTGATTCTATGTTTGCCTTTGCAATGCCTGTCATCCTATAGTTCATCCCACCATAGTGTTTCATGCCCTTTCAGTCTAGTGACAACATGTTTTACTTTATTATCTTCTTCAATATCCTCATAGTCGAAGTATTTATCCAGACCTCTAAACCAATCTAGCAGCTCCTCAACATCTAAATTGCCTTCATACATCAGGACGTCCATTTTTTCTCTGGCCCCTATTATTGCAACAACTTTAAATAGATGTTCCTTTGCAACATCTTCGGATGCAACTTCTTCTTTGGCTCTAGCTTCGTTTTCTCTTTTAGCCTCACTAATATCTCCAGTATCATATTTTCACCTATGTGTTATCTCCATAGCATCCAATCGATCATGAAGTTCTCTCATATCCCTTTCCACGGATGGATCGGGCATGGGTATCTCTTGATGTCTCCTTGGTGGCATTGTTTAAATCTATTCCACATAGAATTCAAATCACAACTTCCCTCTGTCTTCCCTCTACAGAAAAAAAAAATTGTTAACTAAGCTCTGATACCACCTGACACAGCACCCCTACCTCAATAGGTTCTTCTTGACCTCTCGGTATTTGGATCTTTCTATTTCCATGAGCCAAAATTGATCTTTAGTTCCCTCTCAAACCTTCAATGCATATGAATCCATAGGTCCTTCTTAGAAGTTACACTTTCATGAACAAGCACTAGGCATGAACCTCCACTCCATGTGACCAACCGATGTTACCACAACCCTTACCCAAAAATGTGGTTCGGGTTTCCCGACTTTGCAATTTCTATTGTGAGTCCTTGTAACTCCTTCGACTCTTGAAACCCCAAAATCACTTAACATATCTTTAAATCCTCCCTTATGCCTTAACCATGTGACCTCAGTCACATCCTGGGGTCCACCTTCAAACATGTCAGGATTTCACGACTTATGAGTTCACAATGCAACCTCTTCTCCATTTCCTGAAGTCCGAACTCGCGGCTTATTTTCTATGGATCAATGGTCCTGAACTTTCCACAATCTGATGGCCTAGATGGCATCGAGATTTCCCAAAAATGAATTCCTCCACACTTTCGACTACTGAAATGCCAAAATTCAAAGCACCCAAACCAACGGCTCTCGTTGATTCAGATCCAACATCTTCTACCTCTCCCAAGCTTGCAAGTGTTGAAATACACTCAACTTTAACCTCTCTACTAATCCATTGGATCCAATGGTCCATGGAAAATTGGTGTTTCTCCCTCTGAAGAATTCAACCGTCCGTTCAAGTTCTCAATGCTCCTGGCCAAATAACTCGACATCACCCTTCTGAACTTGACTTATGCGAGGTGACTTCAACCCTCATCTTTCCTTTGAAATTTCAAAGTTTCTATCCCTCTTGAGCTTAATACTAGCTGCAAACTCAAGGTTTCTTAGGGATTTTTGCATGCACTCCTTGTGGCTTTCATGATAATCTCTAATTATATGAACTCTACAATTTTGTGCACTTTTTGCGAAAGAAATGCTTCAAACACTCACTAGGTTGGAAAAATATAAGAATTCAACCTGCATGTGCACACCTTACATGGCTATGTGTTATACCTGCACTTCTACTAGTATGAAAACAACGATATCTCTCCTGAGCCTTTTTGAGGTAAAACTTGAAGTCTTGTCAATGCACTCCTTGTGGACTTTCACTGCACTCCTTGCAAGAATCCTCAGGAAGAGAAACAATTTAAATGTATACTCTCCCTCTCACATACTTCATATGTTCAACATGAAATCATACACATAAATCATTGAAACAAATGCACAATAGAGCATATAAGAAAATGGTAAACATACCATTCAAATAGACACAAACAGTAACTATAAAACCATGATCTTGAATCAAAGAATTCTTATATTAATTCTAGTGCTTATTACATGGCTTTTATAGAAACACTATCTTCTCAAACAACTTCTACAATTTATGTTCTCCTCTTCTCTCCTATGCTCTCCTATGCTCTTTCTCTTTTGCCTCTAACAACTACTATGAGAATAATGATCCAATACAATACAATACATACGAGGGAGATTTCTTGAGTTTTCCCTCCCACAACCTCAAGCTATCTAATCAAATTAAATCCTACATCTACTTTACATTCATTACATTAATTTCCTACAACCGAAATATGACAACAACCTCTCAAGATCTACATTACAATTTCCAAAACATTTAAGAGCACTTATGTCTCTTCAGATATTACATAAATGTTTCCTCTTTTGAAATTTAAATGCCTTCAAAATGAGCACTGGTGTAAATCCAACTGTTCTTCACTCGTGCTTTCTTTGTTGGCGATGGTCTTGCATCACTTTCTCAGCAAGGTTGTGTGTGGCTCGAATTCCCAGCCCGTGGTTAGGTCTTAAAGCCTTACAGATGGGTTCTCTACCTTATCACCTCATTAACTCTTTAGGAGGTCTTCCCACCTACCATCCTAACTGTAATTCATTTATGGGTCAGAGGATTTTTCTGGTCCTAAGAAATTAAATCCAGTATGGTACTAGTTTGGTGGAGGCTAACGCAACCATTCCTGGTCCCCTTCACCATCTCTTTCATAGCATTCATGGTATTTCTTAGTACACCTCCTTTCCAGCAATCATGCAACACTTATCCATTGCTGTCCCTCAGCCAAGTTTTGAGGAAACATTGGTCGGGTTTTACCTCTTTTGGACTTCAAAAGGCTGGTTGAAGATGGAGCTCCCAGGCAGATCTAATATCGTGAGATCTCACTCATTTTGTGGACCCAACAAGGGGTTCATTAGGGTTTTGGGATGTCAGCCCATGGGTTTACCCATGATTAGGAATTTTTGTAAGAGATGTAAAAGTATATATAGGAAGGAATGTAATGTAGAAGAGAGAAAGTGTTCTTAGTGCAAGCAATGTAGTGATGAGATAAGTGCAAGAGACAAGCTAAGTGCAAGTGGCTCTGAGTTGCTTCATGTAATAGATTGTGTATGTAAGTATTTGTGTGTAATAGAGGAGCTGGCTCTGTGCCTTGACCTGATTTTGAGAAGGTGGATCTGGTGCTTAGTGCACAGATCACCTGTCTAGTGCGAAGAATGGCTATGTGGCTTAGTTCATAGGATTGGATGGATGTAAGAAATTGAAGAATAATAAAGAAGAATAAGTTGTTGGTGGACGTAGCCCCACATTGGGGTGAACCACGCAAATCTTGTGTTGATGGTTTTCTTTGTGTTATAATGTTTATGCTATGAATCTAATTAGTGCTTGGAATGTTATGAATGAAAGATATATCTATGAATGTTCAATGCTTGTATATGTTGAATGTGTTATATATGACTTATGATGCTAAGTGCGATGTGTATTTTGTCATTATTACTACGTTGAACTGTACTTAGGGTTTGATCTGCTATGTGAATGAATTAATATATATTGTTCCTAAGTACCCTACAAAGTGTTGTAATCACAGATCTGTGTCCCATCTTGGTTACAAACACCTAAGTCCTCTGGCTCCCCCTGCCTCTACCTCGAGTGATACTTTGCCTGCTTCGCAGGTGTTGCCAAAGGGGCTAGTAGTTAGGGTTTTGTTGGTGCATTGAACCCTCAGTCTGCCCCTATGCAAACAAATGGTTCTATTGCTAGGACCTGAAACTGTGATTGTTGGGAATTGAAATAAAATATAATCTCTATGCGTAGATCTGCTGCTATAGTGCACAATACTCTACTTGACTTGTGAAAATCTATGCTAAGAAAGAGACCCGATATGAAGAAAAAGAGGTAAGATCTTCAAAAAGGTAAAGTTTTGTGCTTTGATAGAATAAGATAAGTGGAAATTTTTGTTTCGGAAGCATGAATCTAGGTATGTTTGACAGATTATGTCCTAGTTTGAAATCTAGGGTACATTTATAAGAAAGAGTTGATCTAAATAAATTTGATAAAACTAGAGAAAGATATGTTATTCCCATGCATAGAAAGAATTTTTG
The DNA here is from genome assembly GCA_009831015.1 of Picea engelmannii. NCBI lineage: Eukaryota > Viridiplantae > Streptophyta > Pinopsida > Pinales > Pinaceae > Picea > Picea engelmannii. Next base: position 329,863 of record ML792888.1, on the reverse strand, counting down.
GACTAATAAGTGGATGCAGGAACCCAAAAAGAATTCTTGTAGATTGCAGGTCTAGCACTGTGATACTAGTGTGCAGTACAGGAGAAGTTAGGGAACTTACAAGATAAATAGGGGATTGACATTATGCTATAACTGTAGAAGACCGGGACATCTTGCTAAGGAATGCCTTAGTGTAGGTCCTATTTGTCTATGTTGTAAAATTTTTGGTCATAAAGTTGAGGATTGACCAAGGATGATTGTTAAACATGGATGATTTTAAGGATGGAAATTTATTTTAAAATGTAGAAACCTTGGCGAATCTTACTAATCCTTCATATGTCAACTATAAATGTTTGGCGATATGTTTGTAAAAATATTCAAATTTCTAAGTATTTTGTATAGTTTTTATAAATTTTTGGCGATTTGTAAGGTAAAATAATTTTATCCTATAGAAATTGGGCAAATCATTTTTAAAATAACGAATCTCATTTTTGGAAAAACCATGGAAAATTAGCCCATGAGCGAAATTTAGCCCCTAAAATCATCCCTGTTGCTAAAGTTGACCAAATGAACATGAGTCAAGAGACTAAGAGAATCTTAGAAGATCAGGAAGAAGCAAAGAAAGTTCAGACTACATTAGTACAATTAAAAGAAGCAATGGATGATCACAAAGATGTCAGTTTATCTGAGATCATGTAAGAAAAACAGTGCATAGATACAAGAATAGGATATTTTGACATACACTATGTCTTGGATGAGGAGACACAAGTGAATATTATGACAAAAAGCATTTGGGAAATCTTGGGGAAGCCTACTGTGATACCTTCATTGGGAAGAATAGGCTTGTTTAAAGGAAAGTTGATAACCCTATGTGGAAGAGTTGTTAGTGTACTTGTTATCATCCTTGGAACATCAACAAAAGAAGAATTTGAAGTTATTAAGTTTGTTGAGAACAACGCCCCATTCCCTCTTTTGTTAGGAAAGAATTGGATTGAGAAATATCATATTAGAAGGAAATTAGAGGAAGAAGCTACAGAAAATAAAAAACAAGAACTAAGGGATTGCATAGCTAGAAAGATAGATCGACTGATAGAAGAACGAGAAGTTGAGTCGAAGCAACAGAAGACCAAATAATTATCTATCGAGGTTGAAAGAACGCAATAAGGTTTGAAGGACCTATCCATACAAGAAAGAAGTATATCCACCCAGGAAATAATAAGAGAAGGGATATTAACTTCAAACCCTTTGAGAGTACATCAACAACACGAAGTCACTTCGCTAGGAGAAGATAAGAATAAGAATGGAAAGAGAAATCCACAAACAATTAGAGAGATTTAGATCACAGGAAAGAAGGAAAGGAAGTTAAGTAAGAAGAAGGCTAAGTTGGAAAATCTACAAGAAGTTACAAAGAATAGATGGAAGATTTCATATATTGGAACTTCATAGGAGGTAGGTTTGCAGGATTTGAACCTAGTTGGAAAAACAAAACCGCGTAGAATGGGACTTCACCCTAACAAATATATATGATCGTTCGAGGCACCCTGACCATTATAATGATTCTCTGGAATGTATAGGAAACACATTTATGGGTGGATAGATTGTCGTTAGACATCGCGACTGTGCCATAATGGATAGATTCACATTGATTGAGGCATTCTTGTCCGTTGGAGGAATTTGTTATAACACTTTCTTACTTAACCCATTGGAGGATGTGTCAGGACCAATTTTGTCTACCCGTGATTATCTGAGACAAGAAACAAAGTGATTTTTTGTGTCGAGCTATGCTATCATACCTCGCCATCTATTGTTTACCCCACTATTTGTTCACCTATCCCGACTTATTTGATAACAGTGAGATGTCAGTTGAGTGCACTGAGCTAGAGAATTCTATTGAAGAGGTTTATGGATGATAAAGAAATGTTTGAAGGAATACATGCATTGTCGACAAGGGGACTACAGGCTTCCCCCTTGACTGGATGTCGTTCGGGCCATGTCAACCCCACTACTTAGAAGCGAAGAAAGCACCACGACAATCTAGCTAACGTGAAGAAAATCCTGTCAGTTTTGCCTGATTATATCTCTCCCTTGGCTAGCTCAGTCAACCGTGATAGCACCCCATGGGAATTTGAGTACACATTGATCAACGCATACATCCCAAAGGGGATACACATGGTTGGAAGCTAGTTGGAACAGATCCCATTTATGAAGAACAACGATTTCAATATCGACGATAGGAAGAACTATGCGATGCTCGCACAACATAGATACCTAATGAAGACAACTAGAAATAAGCCTCACATATTCTCCTAGCCATGGATAAAGGAGATCGAGTAGTCCACAATATTGATTTTCATGAAGATTCCTCACTTTGGCAGACATCAGGAGGTTAACGCTTGTGTTAAACTCCTATTATCGTGCTATCATGGAGGATACTTGTGGCTCAATAGGTGCATTACTATGGATCCAATGTTGATCCACCTGATCATAGGACTGAGTAGGCAGGGACCTGACCCTCAACACTTATACCTAGAGAAGGCTTCAGACTGCTCCCTGGCATAACACATTAAGGAGGCATACGACGAATTTTAGAAGGGGAAGTGAGGCTACAAGGTAGCTTCTATCTAGGATGGCATAGTGCACCTAGCTTGCCAACTCATAGCTAGCAAGATCGTCATAAAGAACTACCCCATGTACGTCACCAAGTTTGTGGTGGACCTCGCAAGGAAGTGTGTGGAGGGGATGCAAATGAACTAGGTGAGCTACCTCGTCAACGAGCTCGAGAAAGACTCCCACGAAGTGTAAGATCAAGGATACGAGTTCCATTTCAGTTGGTTGTTGGTGTTGATCACATTTGTCGCTTGGAAAATGTTGGAACGAGAAACCTTCCTAGAGATTGAGCCATCAGAGCCATTGGTCATAAGGTTCTCCACCTTATGGTACATGAATGACATGTCCAAGCAGTGGTAGTCGAACACAGTGTTCCACGTCTACTGCCAGCAACTGAAGGTTTCCATAGAATTGGTCCCTCATATGACATCGAGAACCTTGCACCAGTACAAACCACTAGCTAAGTTCTGCATAGATCGAAATTTTATATATATCACCGCACACAAGGATGAGAGCAAGGAGGAATTTTAGTCCTATTACAAGATGAACAACAAAGAAATGGAGGAGATCACGAAGGAGTGGCCGATAGAGTTCCTTGTACCATTTGTTGATGCAAAAATATTTGACCTTGATATCATAGGAAGCCCCTTGGTCACTTGGGTCAAGCACGTTGGACAAATAAGTGCAGAGAAGAAGAAGAAAAAGAAGGAAGTCCAAGATGTACAGACTACTGAGGAAGACATTGCCTTAGAAGAAAGTGGACCTGGCTCACCCGAAGGAGGAGGAGGAGACAAAGTAAATAAAGAAAGAGGAGGGGAAGAAGGAGAAAACAAGGAAAAGGTGAAGCTACACTATCGAAGGACCCCCCTACTAAGATAGAATCATTGAACAAGAGGAAGGTTTCTCCGTAGAAACCCTTGACCAGAAAGAAAGCTCCATATGGAGGCCACACTCATGGAGGATGACATCATTCTAGTTCGCGGAGCAATGGAAGATGTGTCTGAGGAACTCTTTCACAGATATGGCATGAATCAAGAAGAGTTGTATGTAAGAGTTGAGAAGGAATTGAAAGGAATTCAGCAAGCCATTCAATTGAGCTACGCAGTACCCACTGTGCCTTCCTCATCGGAGACTGCAGAGTTGGGGGATGAACTAGCCCAACTTTGATGATTGGAAGATGCAATAGAGGCTTATATTTAGAAAGTTCAAGAATAAAATGAATAGGCTACATAAGCCTTGAAGAAAGAGAAAGAAGAAATCTTGGAGAAACTATAAGTTGCGCGGTACTGTGTGACCGCTTATGAAAACGAGAAAGATGAGTTCTGGGCAATTCTTGAGGAAGAAAAGGTGAAGATACAGAGGGAAAAGGACCAGATGCTCACAGAGAAGACTGCAGTCAAAGAAGTGGTGATAAGTACCCTTCACTTTGTGCTAGTCTTGGCACAAGAGTAAAATGAGGTAGTCAAAGTTCAAGTAACAAAGCTTGTTGAGGCCATCCAACAGTGTCAAGCAAGAGTAATGGAGTTGGAGCTTCAAGAAGTACCAAGAACTCCGTAGGAAGTGCACGATCAGAGGGAAGAAGCCACTAAGAGTGCAGCAGGAAGGATTAGGGCCCTCGCCTCAGAATGCAAGCAGTTAATCAATAGAAGTGTGCATAATTATGAATTCCTCACGAAATATCTACAGCTTATGAAGTTGGAAGTGTAGCTATAGGTGACATAGAAACAAGCACTGACAGTTCAAGTGAAGATGAAGTCACTCACTATAGTCAAGCGAATAAATATATCACAAGAAAAATTTGTGGCCCAACAATAGACCACTGCCATCTAGGGAAGATTCATGGAGGTCACACAAAGGCTACAACCAGTGCAGAACGAAGCCTGCACAATGTTTGAAGAGATCGAAGGAAAAGGTTCATAGCTAGACCAAGTGGTTGCAACAGTGGAACAACGCCTAGAAGGGCCTATTACTGAGAAAGTACTCCAGGATCTCGTTGAGAAAGAGGCTTAGGCGAAGAAGCAGGTCGAGGAAGCTCAAGCTAAGATCGAGGCCTTCGAAGCAGTGTTGCCCAGATCTGAGTGAGTCGAGGTGAGTCACATCTGAGTGTTGGGGGCATGTTGGCCCTCGACCAAGTTTTGAGGAAACATTGGTCAGGTTTGACCTCTTTTGGACTTCGATAGGATGGTTGAAGATGGAGCACCTAGGTGGAGCTGAGATCGTGAGATCTCACTCATTTTGTGGACCGAGAAAGGGTTTCATTAGGGTTTTGGGATGTTGTCCCATGGGTTTACCATGATTATGCCTTTTTTTAAGGTATGTAAAAGTATATATAGGAAGGAATGTGATGTAGAAGAGGGAAAGTGTGCTTAGTGCAAGAAATGTAGTGATGAGCTAAGTGCAAGAGACAAGCTAAGTGCAAGTGGCTTTGAGTTGTTTAATGTAACAGACTGTGTATGTAAGGCTTTGTGTGTAATAAAGGAGTTGGATCTGTGCCTTGACCTGATTTTGGGAAGGTGGATCTGGTGCTTAGTGTGCATATCACCTGTCCAGTAAAAAACTTGGCTCCGTGGCTTAGTGCACAGGAGAAAATGGATGTAAGCAATTGAAGACAAATAAAGAAGAAGAAGTCGTTGGTGGATGTAGCCCCACACTGGGGTGAACCACGTAAATATTGTGTCGATGGTTTTCTTTTTGTTATAATGTTTATGCTGTGAATCTATTTAGTGCTTGGAATGTTATGAATGAAAGATAGATATATGAATGTTCAATGCTTGTATGTGTTGAATATGTTAGATCTGACTTATGATGTTAAGTGCGATGTGTATTTTGTCATTATTACTACACTGAACTCTACTTAGGGTTTGATATCCAATGTGAATGAATTAATATATATTGTTCCTAAGTACCTGTTGAGCACTCAACACACCCTAAAAAAGTTTGTGACCATTTCCTTTTTTGGGTACTACTCGATCTTTTACATTGACTGTTTTCAAGTTAGTATGAAACTGATACCTTAACTTATCTTATATATTTCATGATTGAATTAATTAAAGATTACTTGAACATAAAACAAAGAGTCATCTTAAATCTTAAAGAGAATTAAATACTACTCAAGGAATCAACGACCCACAATTTTTCCTGACTCGCTTAAGAAGTTTGGCATCGGTGAGAGTTACATATGGAAAAAAAAATGTTTGAGAAGTCAAAGTAGTTGAGTGCCAACCTTCATCAGCATCGACTGATGAAATAATTTATTTTCTACAAATAAGCCTCGGGAAGGATCTTTCTGAAGACCGATCCATTCGGATTTGGAAAATAAATATAACAGTAAGTGTTGCACAAATGGAAAGTGACATTGCCGACCCCCAATACAATTTTGGCGTCAAAAAATTTACAATGTGTTAGCTCGCAAAGAAAACCATGCATTAATTTTACTTTTCCTGATGCCATCCAAGCATCGGAATCCATTTTACCTAACTCATTATGTGATTTTGACACGTATGAGGTCCCCAGGTGCATTTCCTACTCACTAGTTGGGTGCTCTCCTTATGTTTAGATATTTTAATGACCCCCGGTTAATAATGCCACGTTAACATCAATCGATATTGAAATTTTTAAAAAAGAATACATCAACGAATCTACAAATGCAATGATAAAAATTATAAATCCCATGATGAACGCGAAGAAATTTAAATAAGAAGACATGTTTAATTCACATTTGAAAGGAGCGTGATACATTCAAAACATTTTCAAATTTTTCATACAATCAAAACTCCCTCTAGGCTTGGTTTACATACAAGTAGACAACACCAATGACCCGACTAACCAACCTGGTCATAGTAAGAATATAAAACCCTTACAAAAGAGAGAAAAAATTGTCAAGCAACATTTCTGAGGATGCAAGGCAAGAACCCACCCACTATGTATATCCTGTGCACTGGTTATCTCTCAGACTATCCTTCGCACCCTGTAATGTCTTCTGCTCCTCTTTTGATGTCATCCTCTGTGCCTCGCGTATTGCACAATTGTATATTACGCTTAACAAAGTTGTCTCTAGATCCCAAATGTGCTACCTTCAGGACCCTGCAACACTGATACCTCTTGGTTCTTTTCCGCTAATTGGCTCTGTAATTCGCTATTCTCTTGGTAGATTTCATCTATTGCAAGATGGGCCTGCTCTAACTACTAAGCGAGATTCTCGAAGGGAAGACCTAGTTCTTTTTCCCTTTCCTTTCATCTCTCTCTTCCTCTACCAGTAGTCCCAACCGACTTCAACCAGTTGGTAAGCATCACAAACCCCTCAAGGGTTGGATGTACACTTAGCTCAGCCGACAGGTGGTCCTCCTCTCCTTTTCCCGTATCTTTCCTAGGCCTTCCTCTTATCTATGGTTTCTACTCCTGAGAAGGCATGTTTCCCAGCATACCTCTCTTAGACATACCTTTTTCCACCCCAATATCCACTGGGAATGTCGACACCATCTCCAAGAAAGAGCTTGTACCTTCTGTTAGAGTTTCAAGGACATGGGAAGCCAATAAGAAAGAGTCCCAGGCATGGTGGGGCTCAGACTTGGCACTCCGGCTGCCTTGCAAACCTCGTCCCATGATTGAAGGGGATCCCATAATGCAATAGCATAAGGACTCATGCATCTACGGGTGATAAAGGACTATTACGCAAGACTTCTCCAAGATAAACTCGTTAGACAAGAATTCCAAAGAATATAATCTCGACATATGCATAGAATTCCCCACAAAACTCCTGTAATTTATAGAGAAACGGAGGAGAGAAACATAGAGTCCAAATAAAAAACTCATGCCTTGTGACATGATGTTTTGAAGACTCGACATGCCACAGCTGCTCGACGAATGCAATCAAGAACATGTAAACACCGTCGATCAGAGTTGCAAGGAATGTGCGGTATGATCCTTCTGATATTTTTAAACTTCTGAACCTCTGTTATTGACGAATGATGTTTGAAACACTTGATAATACATATTCTGGAGGCATTTAGTGACTTTCTCTTTACGATATCCAACCTTTTGGGAGCATACATGTGCACGCTTGTCTCTGATGTCTCCTTTTGGCCCAAAAGGTCAAGTGATTACTATGATGGTTTATATGCTCATGTCTACCATACTTGATTTTCCACCCTATGGCACACTGACATAAGTCATTTAAACCAAAGAGGAGCGGTTACTTCGGCTATATTATCATAGGTCATTCAAAGGAGCAACTGGGATCACGCAAGTATTAAATGACTGAGACTAGTGAGCTACACAGGTACACATTAATCTTTTCAATTTGTTTATGTCTTATCATAGGTTTCTTAATCACTAAACTACCTCTACCTTGATTGTAGGAAAAATCCTCCTGACTACCGAACATAGCTCATCCTTTGGCCTCGTCAAAGAACTTGAAAGAAACACCAAAGCTGAATTATCAAAGAAATGAAGGATTCTGGGCTCCCCAAGTTTGACACTCCTGATGAATCTACTGACCTGAGCAATGTATTCAAGTTTTATGCCGAAAAATACTCACTATGGTCCGAAGAGTGCACAAGTATAATCAATGCAAGGCTAGGGAAAGTGCAATAATTTGCAGAACACTTGATTAGAGCTCGAACCATGCTACAACAACTGAAATCTAGTTTGGCAAAGTACCAAGTGCATGCAATGGATATTAGAGGAGTATATGTTGCCCTGATGGAACAACATAGATTCCCATGGGCTCAAACTTGTGAAGATCTATTTATTAGTTGGTTTGAATATGAAAGAATTCATCCTTTTCAAGAAACATCTTGGGCGGATTGTTAAAGAAACTGTTGGATGATCACGCCATGTGGCAATTTTTGTTTGGTTCAAAGTGTACTTAGCCTTTAATTTTGGTTTAATTTTATATTATAAATAAGGGCATCGACCAATTAGTCAAGGTCGATGGTTGTTGTAAGAACTCTTTCTTTTTGGTTGTTAAGAATTATTTTGAGACTGCTATGAATTGAGAAGTCCTTCTAGACCAAAGACAAGCTATTTTCATCATATGTATGTGATTGGACTTGGAGAAGAACTACTTCCTATCATGCTCTATGAATGATGCAGTAAATGAGTAAGAGCAATTAATTATGTGTCAAGTTATCTAGTGCAACGATTTGATGTTCTTTTATTTAATGATGAAGATAAATCATTGTGTTATTATGTGATGAATGTTATGGAAGATGAATTATTTTTCTTACCATGACCTTGATTACATATGTGTTTTCTTTCTGTTAATTAGTTTTCTCAGACAGTAATTGGATGCTCATTTGGTTAATGTATTAGTACTAGGCCCTTTGGCATAGAATCATTATCTGCATGTTTGAGCAGTGGGTTATCCCAAGCTCAACCTCTTCCCAGTAGTTAAAAACCAATCATGTTACTTGTCAAGTTGGTGTATACTGTCTTTCATCTCTCATACAAGCCCCACCCAAGAGAAAATACAGAAAAGAACAGTCCTAACTGAAGGAAGAGACTTCATAAGAAAACACAAAGCCCATAGATAAATTGGTCGGATCACAAGATATGGAGAACCATTCCATATTAAATGTTGTAGAGTCTAATTGGGCCTCTGTGGCAGGTTTGGTTCCTATTGTTGAGTCAATGTATTTAAGGCCCATCAATAGAATTGGCGCTAGAAGGAGGTCTTGAGAATGAATGGCTGAGTATATAATTCATATAGTATTTCGAGCAACCTATAGATTCCTAATGGCCCACATTCATGGCTATTCCCTCACGATACATCCCACACACACTGAGCATTCCCGAAATGGATAAATCACCCTAGCCCAAGGAAGAACCTTTTCACCCTGAAATACCTTATGCTCTTCCTCACGAGGAAGTAAATCAGTTTAGGAGAATCACTAGAGCCTATGCTTGTCAAATTGATGGGTTTTCCTTAACTCCCATCCTCCCTCCAAGAAAAAAACAAAGTAGACCAGTGGTTAGCACTCCTGACAAAGTTTCGTACACTCCGTAGAAGACTTAATAGATTTCTCGATTACCGAAATCCAAGAACCTCTTGATCTAATACCTGAAACACCAGCTGGCAACATCTCCGAGACAAACGATTTTTCGGAAGAAGGGGAGATCAACTCGGATTCCAAATATATGGAAGGTAATAATAATCATGAGGAGGAAAATGAAATCCCACTTCAAGACAACCAACCTTGGTTGGCTAGAGACACCATGGATGTCCCCGGATGGGTACATAATCTTCCCCAGCACCTGGGAAAGCTTCTCCCCAAGTACGATCCCAAAAATTTAGGTTTACCTAAAGATCATATCAAGAAGTTCATACTCACGATAAGGCTTATGAATGTTCAACATGAAGATGTAGTCTGTAGTCTCTTTCCCTACACATTTGAGAACTCAGATTCCACGTGGTATTTTAATCTGTCGGTAGTATCCATAACCAGCTGGACCAAGTTCTCGAAGGAAATTTTAGACAAATTTGTGGAGGAAACTACCATGGGATCTCTGATGGTTGAGCTATTCGTGGCCACCATGAGCCTGAAAGAGAGGGTCAAATATTTTAATCAAATATTCATGACCATCTTAAACAAATTCCATCCCAGGACGAAACCAAATCAAGAGCTGCAAATAAAGGTTTATGCCAACGCACTTCCCACTTCTATTTATATGTTCGTAAAAAAAGCCTCTAAGAAAACCCTTGCGAAAATTTTTGAAGAGGCCAAGACGATATAATTCCAGATGAAAGGATGTAAAGAAGGCTAGGCCCCTTTGATGAAAAGAGAAACCCAACCCCCTCCTAGGAGAGGAATCCTTTTGGCTAGACCATCGGGGAAGCAAATTGAATCAACCCCTGACAAGGGTAATGGATACATAGAAGATATACAATGCATCGTTAAGAAATTATCAAATGATATCATAGACATGAAAATAAATGCAGGAGAAGGAAACCTAGGCCAAAGGCCCTATAAGCCTTTCTTTAAAATAAACTTGTCATTCAAAGTAATTGAACCTCCTCCAGCCAACCTAAATATTGATCTAGGGAATGTCGTGTCTAATTATTTATGCACTTATCACCATGAAAACCACTCCAAAAGAAACTTCCCTCAATGGGAACACGCCATGAATTTGATGGAAAATTGATTCCTATATGAAGTCTCCCTAACTGAACAACCAAGTAGTTTGGATATCAATATTTTCGATCAAGAAGAGATTGATCCACCATGAGACATAACCATGCTGATATGGGATATTGACCTTATCATGCCTTCCAATGACCTATTTGAGTCTTAGGAATTACCAGTAAAAGTTTCAGTGATACAGACGCGTAGTAAGGGTCAACCTGGCTTGAAAGATACCGACGCCACCTGGGCCTCGCAAAGTAAGTTAACTCTTGATCATTCGAAAACACCCTTCTCCTTTGGCAAGCAACCTATAAGAATTCATACACGAGAATCACCCAAACTATATTATAACATGGTCGAAGATTTGAAAAATTTAAGGGCCAATATATCTGTTATGGACATGTGTAAGATTCCCCAGTAGAAATACTTTCTGCTGCAGGCTCTAAGCTCCATAGAAAACCCGACGAAAACAAGTGATCTAGAAAGAAATTTATCTTCCACCAATCTAGTGAGAAAATCAACTGTGAACAACTATTCGGGAGATAGGAGGGAAAATCCCTTTGTCCCACCTTTCCTCTTGACATTTGAAGTCTTCAACATGAACCTTCACAATTGCTTGGTAGATTCTAGGGCATCCTCCAACGTGATGCCCTTGTCCATTTGTAATAAATTAGGGGCTTTCCCTCTCAAAAGTGATAAGCATGTCATACAATTAGACAAAACTCAGGTTAATTTCATGGGAGAACTCAAAGATGTGATGATTAGGATAGTGACACATCCTAATTTCATGCAAGTTATTGACATCCCTGGTAGATATCCCAGAGGCATATGGGCTATTGTTAATCTAAGATTGGTATGAAAAGCTCAATGGATATTTTAGTACATATTGGGCACACCTTTGGCTACCATTGAAGGAATACAATAACATGATTAGGATCGATAGGGAGAAATATCTGAAGCATATGGTCATTGATCTAGAAACCCCAAATGAACCCACATCTACAAACTTCCCCGTATTGGGAAATTATTCTTGTGATTCCCATTTCAGGAACTTTTCTCCTCTCCTATCCAATGTTTTGTTTACCCAAAACTCTGAAATGATTTTTCAAGAAGAATCACCAATGCTGACATGAGATTGCCTCTTTTGTCAAAACCAGGCGCTAGGACTTGTGGAAGAAAAGATCAGGGAACAAAACATTAAAGAGGGAAGAGAAAGGAGCGATTTTCGTTCACCAATTTGGACCCTCTATTTTGATGGATCTAAATCACAAGAAGGGTTAGGATCGAGGTGCATCCTCATCGACCATAAAGGTAAACGTCATTTTCTATCCTGTAGACTAGAATTCAAATGTACCAACAACACTGCCGAGTATGAAGCTCTAGTACAAGGGTTAAAGAAATTCATAGATCTGGATGTCAAAGAATTGAAAGTTTTCAGAGACTCTGAGATTATTGTTAGAAAAGTAAGGAATACTATAAATTGCAATTCATCTCATCTTAATAACTACCAGTAGGAGGTTCATAGGTTAATAGAGCGCTTTGAGGATTTCAATATCACTACGATTCCTAGAGAAAAGAATATTCTTCCTAAGTCCTTAGCCACAACCACTTCCATACTGTCGCCTTTAGAAGATTGTGAAGCCTCCTAATTCACTGTAAAACTTCTCTACAAACCATCGATACCTAATAACATTTATAATTGGAAAGTCTTTGAGGGAGATGAACAGATCATAAACTTCTTAACCAACCAAGACAATTTCAAAGATCTCTCTATTGACGATAAAGAGTTCCAAGAGAAATCAACGAAAACCGATCCTCGGACAGAAAAACAGATGGATAAATCAAAGCCTCACACAATCCCTAAGGGGATAGCTAATCTAGAGAATATGTTTGATCTGAAGGAATGATTTAAAGGACCAAAAAATGCAAAGACTGGTAGATCTTGTCCCCTCCACGAAACTTTAAATCTTGGAACCCCAGAAAACCCAAAGAAGGTGAATCTTGGAAAAATTGTATCTAAGGAAGAAATGAAGGCCTATATAAAACTATTTAGAAAATACCAGGATGTGTTCGCATGGTCCTATAAGGATTTGAAAACATATCATACTTGCATTACTCAACACACCATCCCGTTGAAGCTCGAAGTAAAACCTTTTCAACAAAATCTCTGAAAGTATCACCCATCCCTAGAACCTCTCATGTATCAGGATGTGAAGATATTTTTCCAGGTTGGGCATTCTGCCTGGGTGGAAAATCTTGTTCCAGTAAGGAAAAAGTCAGAAGAAATCCGACTATCCGTAGATTTTCGGAACCTCAATAAGGCTTCAGAAAAGGACAATTATCCAGTCTCGCCAATGGAACAACTATTGCAAACCGTGTCGGGCTCAAAGATTTTCTCTCTACTAGATGATTTCTCAGGCTACAACCAAGTGTTGGTTTCAGAGGAAAACCGTTTGAACGATACTTTCTGAACCAAATGGGGAACCTTCGCTTATAAACGCATGCCTTTCGGGCTAATCAATGCAGGAGAAACCTTCCAAAGGGCCATGGACATGGCCTTTTGGGGACTTATCAATAAGTGTGTGGTAGTATATTTAGATGACGTAACAGTGTATTTGAAGAATAGAGAAGAACACATCCAACACTTAAATCATATTTTTGAAAGGTGTCGGAAATATGGTATATCTCTAAACCCTAAGAAAACTATCTTTGGTGTCAAAGAAGGTAAGTTGTTAGGTCACATTATATCTCAAGCCGGGATTCACATATACCTCGAAAGGATTAAGGCCATAGATCAACTTCCGCTACCCCATAACAAGAAAGATATGCAGTCCTTTTTTTGGAAAATCAATTTTGTGAGGAAATTCACTCCTGACTTCATCGAAATCATCAAACCATTACAAAAGATGATTCACAAGGATATCTAATTTAAGTGGGATGATGAACGAAAAGATTCTTTTAACAATATCAAAGTTGCCATATCCTGGGCCCTGGTGTTGTGAAGTCTCGATTTCAATAGAGACTTTAACCTTTATACTTTCACCTCTAACCAATCGCTAGTTGTGGTTTTGACCCAAAAGGATGATGACAACAATGAAGCCCCAGTGTCATTTATGAGTACCAATCTTCAAGGCGTTGAGCTAAATTACCCTGCCATATACAAGAAGGCCTACGCAATCTATAAGGTAGTAACAGATTTTAGGTCTTACATCCTCAAGAATCACACTAAGGTGATTGTGCCACACAGTGTGGTCTGATCCCTGTTTACCCAACAATAAATGGGGGAAAGAAGAGGGAAATAGATGGCAGTAGTCCAGGAATTTGATCTAGATATAAAACCTGCCAAACTAGTAAAAGGACAAGGTTTGTGCAAGCTCGCAGCTGAAGCCCAAGATCAAGCAATTGAATATTCTGAGTGGGAAAATAAAATAGCACTATGGTGTGGTGAAGTAGCATACATATCCCCAGGACAAGGATCCTGGTACAAGGATTTAGCTTATCTTTGACATCATGGGACTTGTCCCGAGAACCTCAACCCTAGGGAAAGGAGATCCCTAAGGTTAAAATATGCACAATATCTCCTTATAAATTCGGTGCTCTTCTGGATCAACTATGATGGGGTACTATTGAGATGTCTCGAATGAGAAGATGCTCACAAAGTGATAAAAGAACTCCATGACGGCCCCGCTGGAGGAAATTTTGTAGGAAACACCACTGCTCATAAGATTCTAAGAGCCGACTATTACTGGCCCACCTTGTTCAAATACACTCATACTTATGCTAGGAACTGTAAGACTTGTCAAATAAATGCTGGAAAGGAGAAAATGGCAGCAGTCCCACTTCATCCTGTGACTGTCTCTAGGCCTTTTGAGCAGTGGGGGTTGGATATCATAGGAGAAATTATGCCTAGCTCTTCAAAACTCCACAAGTACATTCTTACTGCCATCGATTATTTCACAAAATGGGCATAGGCCATTCCTATGACTCATGTAAATGAGAAGGTAGTAATCCAATTTATAGAAAAATAGTTGATCACAAGGTTTGGGGTCCCCTTTGTTCTAGTCTTTGATAATGCATCTTACTTCTCTTCTACCCTATTAACAGAGTTTTCTCTGGACAAAGGAATCATAATCAAGTACTCTGCAAATTACTACCCTCAGGGAAACGGTGTGGCGGAATCAACTAATAAGAACATGGTAAGGATACTAAAGAAGACAGTTGTAGATAACCAAATAAATTGGCATAACCAACTTCATAATGCCCTATGGGCCGATAGGGTCACACCCAAAGAAGCTGTAGGTAATTTCCATAATTTCTGGTCTACGGACAGGAAACCATCCTCCCAAATGGGCTCTATCTGCCATCTCTTCAATTGGCCCAAGATTCCAATGAGGAACCATCGTCGGCCATGCAACAAATAATCATCACTCTACTCATGCTAGAAGAAGAGAGAGAAAAGGCTAAGTCAAAATTCTTATCTCACCACAAATAGTGAAAATATGGTTCGATAAGCATAAAGCTAAAGAGAAGAATTTCGAAGTAGGAGACTTGGTCTTGAAATGGGACAGAGCGAATGAACCAAAGGGGAAACATTCTAAATTTCAAAACTTGTGGCTTGGAACTTTCCAAGTGGATAAGAAGATCAGGGAAGGCACTTATCAGCTACAGAATCTAAGAGGGGAACCTGATGCCCTCCTAGTGAACGATGAAGCCCTAAAACAATACTTGCAATAATAAAATATATATAAATAATAATAATAATAATAATAATAACCTCAGTTAATATGAATAAAATAAATGTAAGAGATATCTACTTTATGATTTGGTAATACCTTAAGGGAAACGAAAGAGGAACAAAGATTCTACATTCTCCCAGTGAATCACCATTTGTTGAGCACTCAACACACCCTAAAAAATTATGTGACCATTTCCTTTTTTGGGTACCACTCGATCTTTTGCATTGACTATTTTCATGTCAGTATGAAACTGATACCTTCGCTTATCTTATATGTTTCATGATTGAATTAATTAAATATTACTTGAACATACAACAAAGAGTCATCTTAACTCTGAAAGAGACTTAACTACTACTCAAGGAATCAACAACCCAGAATTTTTCCCGACTCACTTAAGAAGTTTGGCATCGGTGAAAGTTAGAGATGGAAAAAAATTTGTTTGAGAAGTCAAAGTAGTCGAGTGTCGACCTTCATTGGCGTCGGTCAATGAAAGAATTTATTTTCTACGAATAATCCTCAGGAAGGATCTTGCCGAAGACTGATCCATTCGGCTTCAGCAGATAAATATAACAGTAAGCGTCGCGCAAATGGAAAGTGACATTGCCAACCCCTGATACAATTTTGGCATCGAAAAAGTTACAATGTGTTAGCTCACAAAGAAAACCATGCATTAATTTTACTTTTCTCGATGCCATAGACATCCATTGTACCTAACTTGTTATGTGATTTCGATGCGTATGAGGTCCCCAAATGCATTTCCTACTTGCTAGTCGGGTGCTCTCCTTATGTTTAGATATTTTAATGACCCCCGGTTAATAATGCCACATTAACATCAACCGATATCAAAATTGTTAACAGAGAATACATCAACGAACCTACAAATGTAATGATATCATTTATAAAATCCCATGATGAGCACGAAGAAATTTAAATAACAAGACACATTTAATTCACATCCTAAAGGAGCATGATACATTCAAAACACTTTCAAATTCTTCATACAATCAAAACTCCTGCCAGACTTGGTTTACATACAAGTAGACAACCCCGATGACCCGGTAAACCAACCCTGTCATAGTAATAATATAAAACCCTTACAAAAGAGAGAAAAAACTATCAAGCGAAACTTATGAGGATGCAAGGAAAGAACCCGCCCACTATGTATCTCCTGTGCATTGGTTCTCTCTCAGACTGCCCTTCGCACCTTGTAATGTATTCTTCTCCTGTTTCGTTGTCATCCTTTGCACCTTACATAATTGCACAATTGTATCTTGCACTTCTTGAAGCTGTCTATGGAGCCAAAATGTTCTACCTTCACAACCTTGTGACACCGATACTTCTCGCTTCTTCACCGCCAATTGGCTCTGTAACTCTCTATTCTCTTGGTAGAGTTTAGCTATTGCAAGTTGGGCCCACTCTAACTACTAAGAGGGACTCTCGAAGGGAAGACTCGATGCTTTTTCCATTTCCTTTCGTCTCCCACTTCCTCTACCGGTAGTCCCAACCGGCTCCGACTAGTTGGTAATCATCGTAGACCCCTTAGGGGCTGGATGTACTCTCAGCTCAACTGGGAGGAAATCCTCCTCTCCTTTTCCCATATATTTCCTAGGCCTTCCTCTTCTCCATGGTTTTTTCTTCTCAGAAGGCACATTTCCAAGCATACCTCTCTCAGACATACCTTTTTCCACCCCAAGCTCCATTGGGAACATTGACACCATCTCCAAGCAAGAGCCTGTACCTCCTGTTGGAGTTTCAAGGACACGAAAATCCAATAAGAAAGACTCCCAGGCATGCTAGGGCCCAGACCTAGCACTCTAGCTGCCTCGTAGACCTTGTCCCGTGTTTGAAGGGGATCCCATAATGCAATAGTGTAGGGTCTCAGTCGTCTGCAGGTGATAAAGGACTACTATGTGGGACTTCGCCAAGATAAACTCACTAGACAATAATTCCAGAGAATATAAGCTCGACATATGCATAGAATTCCCCACATAACTCCTAGAATTTATAGAGAAATGAAGGAGCGAAATAGAGTGTGCTAATAAAACACTCGCGGCTCGCGACATGATGTTTTGAAGACTCAATGTGCCACAACTTCTAGATGAATGCAATCAAGAACATGTAAACACCGCCAATCAGAGTTGCAAGGAACGTGCAGTATGATCCTTCTAATATTTTTAAACTTTTGAATCTCTGTTATTGATGAATGATGTTTGGCACGCTTGATAATATGGATTCTGGAGGCATTTAATGACTTTCTCTTTACGATATCCAACATTTTTGGAGCATACATGTGCACACTCATCTCCGACATCTCCTTTCAGCCCCAAAGGTCAAGTTATTACTATGACGTTTTAGACACTCATGTCTGTCGTACTTGATTTTCCACCCTATGGCACATTGACATAATTCATTTAAACCAAATAGGAGCAACGACTTCGGCTAGGTTGTCACAGGTCATTCAAAGGAGTGACTGGGATCACATAAGTATTAAACAATTGAGACTAGCAAGCTACATAGGTACATGTTAATATTTTAGGATTGTTTATGTATTTTCATAGGTTGCTTAATCACTAAACTACCTCTACCTTGATTGTAGGAAAAATCTCCCAACTATCGAACAGAGCTCGTTCTGTGGTCTCACCGAAGAACTTGAAAGAAACACTGAAGCTGAATTGTCGAAGCAATGAAGGATTCTGGGCTCCCCGAGTTTAGCACTCTTGATGAATCTACTGACCTGAGCGAAGTGTTCAAGTTGTATGACAAAAAAGACTCACTATGGTCCAAAGAGTGCATAAAGATAACCGATGGTAGGCCATGGCAAGTGCAACAATTCACAGAACACTCGATCAGAGATTGAACCATTCTATGACAACTGAACTCTAGTTTGGTAAAGTACTGAGCACATGCAGTGGATATCAAAGGAGTATATGTTGCCCCGATGGAACAACACAGATTCCCATCAGCTGAAACTTGTGAATATCTGTTTATCAATTGGTTTGAATACGAAAGAAGTCATCCTTTTCAAGAAATATCTCGGGTGGATTGTTAAAGAAATTGTTGGATGATCATGCCACATGGCGATTTTAGCTTGGTTCAAACTCTAATTAATCATTAATTTCGGTTGAATTTTATATTATAAATAAGTACATTGACCAATTAGTGAGGGTCAATGGTTGTTGTAAGAACTCTTTCTTTTTGGTTGTTAAGAATTATTTTGAGACTTCTATGAATTGAGAAGTCCTTCTGGACCAAAGACAAACTATTTTCATCAAATGTATGTGATTGGACTTGGAGAAGAACTACTTCCTATCTTGCTCCATGAATGATGCAATAAATGAGTAAGAGTAATTAATTATGTTGTCAAGTTATATGGTGCAATGATTTGATGTTCTTTTCTTTAATGATGAAGATAAATCGTTGTGTTATTATGTGATGAATGTTATGGTAGATGAATTATTTTTCTTATCATGACCTTGATTACATATGTGTTTTCTTTCTATTAATTAGTTTTCTCATACAGTAATTGGATGTTCATTTGGTTAATGTATTAGTACTAAGCCCTTTGGCATAGAATCATTGTCTGTATGTTTGAGAAGGGGGTTATCCCAAGCTTAACCTCTTCCCAATAGTTAAAACTCAATTTTGTTACTTGTCAAGTTGGTTTATACTGGCTTGCATCTCTCATACCAGCCCCACCCAAGATAAAATATAGAAAAGAACAGTCTTAACTGAAGGAAGAGCCTTCACAATAAAACACAAAGCCCATCGATAAATTGGTTGGATTGCAAGATCTAGAAAACCATTCCATCTTAAACGCTGCAGAGTCTAATTGGGCCTTGGTGGTGGGTTTGGTTCCTATTGTTGAGTCAAGGGATTTAAGCCCCATCAACAGTACCCTACGAAGTGTTGTAATCACATATCTCTGTCCCAACTTGGTTACAGACACCTAAGTCCTGTAACCCCCCCTGCCTCTACCTTGGGTGAGACTTCATCTGCTTCACAGGTGTTGCGGAAAGGGCTAGTAGTTAGGGTTTTTTTGGTGCGATGTTGAAGAGTTGAACCCTGGGTCTGCCCCTATGCCAACATCCATTTTCTAGTAAATAACAAAAATTTTATTCATTAAAATTTTATACAAATGTCCATCAAATAAAACATTCACGCGTATTGAGTTTTACATAGTCTCTTGGCCCATATAGTACTTATATTTACAAATTGGAGGGAAAAGGGTATTACAATTCCCTCCCCCTTAAATGAACATCATCCTTGATGTTATATCTATCAACATTCTATGTATCTATAGAAGTGAATATAAATGGATATTCATGTCTCATGGCATCCTCCATTTCCCATGTAGCCTCATCTGGGCCAAAGTGTTTCCACTACACCTTGACCTATTTAATGGTTTGGTTCCTGAGTGGGATTTCCTTCCTATCTATTATTCATTGAGGTTCTGGTAGGAATTATCCCTCCGACTCCACCTAGATCACAGACCAATCAATTATATGATTATAATAATGTACATATTTCTCCAATAATGAAACATGGAAAACATTATGTGCCTTTACTGTGGGAGGGAGTGCTATCCTGTAGGCTATAGGTCCCACTCTATCTAAGACTTGAAAGGGTCCACAATACCAAGGTTCCAGCTTGGCATAAGCTCCCATTCTCATGGAACTCTTCCTAGGAATAACTCTGAGATAGAAATGGTCTCCTGTCTTGAACTCTCTGGGAGTTCTCTTTTTGTCGGCGTAACTCTTCTATCTATCCTGAGCAATTTTCAGATTTTGATTTATCTGAATCACTTGTTGTTCCATTTATTTCAGCATGTTGGGTCTGAATGTAATTCTATTCACTAGATTACTCCAGCTGACTAGAGTCTTGAACTGCCTACCATAGAAGGCTTTGAAAGGGCTCATCTTCAGTGACTCTTGATAGTCGTTGTTGTAGGAAAATTCTACCAGTGGCAGGCAATCTTCCCACTTCTTAGGTTAATTCATTACATGCATTCTTAGCATGTATTCTAATATCTGGTTTACTCTTTCTATCTGTCCACCAATTTGAGCGTGATGGGATTTTCTAAACAATAATTTAGTCCCAAAACCAACCATCAAGGATTTCCAAAATCTTGAAGTGAATTTTGTGTCTCTATCAGGTACGATCTCCCTAGGCATGCCATGCAGTATGAATATCTCCTTCATGAAAATGTTGGCAATATCTATCTCGTTGCAAGTTGATTTGATAGGTATGAAGTGAGCAAACTTTCTCAATTTGTCCACCACTACCATGATGGCATCATTCTGCTTGGACGATTTTGGTAATCCGGTGATGAAATCCATGGATATGGTATCCCATTTCCATTATGAAATTGGTAGAGGTTGTAACAACCCTGATGGGTGCCCATGTTCTTCCTTAACTTGCTGGCATTCTAGACACTTAGCTAAATAATAAACTATGTCCTTTTTCAATCCAGGCCAATAGAATTGTTTGCTAGTGGTCGTGATCATTTTTTGATATCTTGGGTGACCAATATATGGTCTCTTGTGTAGTTTTTTCATTATGAATCTCTTCAAGTCATCACAACTTGGGATATACGATCTATTTATGTAAGTCAACAGAACTTCATCCAACATCTGATAGCCTTCATACATTAGCCTTGTGGGCTCTTGTTTTAGGTATGATGTCATGGTCTTGAAGAATGCATGTGTTTCTTGTGCATTCCTAATTCTTTCCCTGACATTTGTTTCACAGGTGCTCACCACTTCCAGGTGAATCATTTTCACACTTCTTATAAGGTCATAAACCACCAT
Source organism: Picea engelmannii (assembly GCA_009831015.1). Classification (NCBI taxonomy): domain Eukaryota; kingdom Viridiplantae; phylum Streptophyta; class Pinopsida; order Pinales; family Pinaceae; genus Picea; species Picea engelmannii. Next base: position 308,611 of record ML792888.1, on the reverse strand, counting down.
ATTTTCCTTTCCTTTGATGTGTTTGATTTCAAAATCAAACTCACTAAGGAGATAAATCCACCTAGCTTGTATAGCATTAAGTTTTGGTTGATAAAATAAGTTCTTCAACTCATAATGGTTTGTCCTAAGTACAAATATCCTACCTAGGAGGTAATTCCTCCACATTTTTAAAGCATGCACTATTGAATCCAACTCTAGATCATGGGTCACATAATTGATTTCATGCTCATTCAATTTTTTGGATTCGTAGAAAATTACACATCCTTCTTACATAAGGAATCCTTCGAGTCCTTCCTTGCAAGCATCTATACACAAGAGGAAGTCATTATTAGGGTCTGTAGTATTCAACACGGGTGCATGGGTCGGAAGGTATTTTAGTGCCTGGAATTTTTCTTCACATTCTGATGTCCAAGTGAATTTAACCCTCTTTCTTTGAAGGGCAATGATTGGAAAACCAATCTTGGAAAATCCTTTTATAAACCTTCTATAATATCCTGCTAAGCCCATAAAGGATTTGATATCAGATACATCCTTTGGAGTAGGCCATTCCATAATAGATCTAATTTTGTCAAGGTCTACTGCCACCCCTTCTTTAGAAATAACATGGCCTAAGTAATGGACTCGCTTATGGAAAAAGTCACACTTGCTAAACTTAGCATAGAGATGATACTCTCTTAGTACTTGAAGTAAAAGTCTAATATGTTCCTCATGCTCCTCTATGTTCTTGGATTATATTAGGATATCATTAATGAAAACCAATACAAATCCATCTAGGAATTTGTTGAGTACATTATTCATAAATCACATGAAAGTGGTGGGGGCATTGGTTAATCCAAATGGCACCACCAAAAATTCATAGTGACCATATAGGGTCCTGAAGGTTGTTTTGTGGATGTCTTCATCCTTGATTTGGACTTGATGGTATCCATATCTTAAGTCAATTTTGAGAAAATGGAAGCACCCCACTGGTTGAACATGTCATCGATTCTTGGTAAGGGGTACTTGTTCTTTATGGTTGTCTTATTGAGTTGTCTATAATCTATGCACAGTTGGAGTGTGCCATCTTTCTTCTTCACAAACAAGATTGGTTCTCACCATGGAGATACACTGGGCTGAATGTATCCTTTGTCCATCATTTCCTTTAGATGTAGCTTGAGCTCAACTAGCTTAGGTGTACTCATCCTATAGGGTGTCCTAGACACTGGCACTGTTCTTGGTGCAAGTTCTATAGAGAATTCAATGTCTCTACTCGGAGGTAGACCCAATACCTCTTATGGAAACATGTCTCTATACTCTCTTAACATGGGGTGGTCCTCTAAGTTCCGTTTGTCATCCTCAACATATTCTAATGCTTGTATTGCATATAGAGGTCATCCCTTTCTGTAATACTTTTTCATTTGAAGGGTTGATATTCGTCTCATTGAGATAGGCTTCTAAATCCCTTGGAGGGTTATATTTCTCCCTTATTCATTTACACATTCTAAGGTTTTGTGGTAATAGTAAAACTTAGTTTTATAAGAATCTATCTAGTCCATACCAACCAATAGGTCATAAGATCCTAGGGGAAGTATGTTAAGGGTATCTTGGGTGGGAAATACATCCATAATGAATTGGCAAGATGGTATGAACTCAACTACTTTTCTTTTGGTGCCAGTGGCTAGTTGTACTAACCATGGATTAACATGTCTAACTGGTTGCAGTTTACACTTATCAACAGTCCGAGGGGCCACATAACTCAAATTAGAACCAGGGTTAATTAAAATAGAAACCAAATGGTTGACAATCATACCTTCCATATCCACCACTGAAGCTTGGTGGTCAACTTGTTTATTATCCAAATATGCATAAATCTGTGGCATGCTCCTAGCCACATCATTGACTATGATAGATTCTTGGATGTTGTAGACTCTCCTACTGTTCTTCTTTCTATGTGGAAAATCCCTCAGTAGATGTTCTTATCCGTAACCCCAACATTTCAAGGGTTCCTTCTTTGGGTTATCAGTCTTTCTTGGGGTTACTCCAAAAGGTTTATTTCCACTCTGGGAGGGGGAATTTTTCTAATATACACTTCTAGTAGGAAGGATTATCCTAGATTCCTTCCTATAGTTCCTTAATATTGAGGATTTGAACCCCTTCTTATTGAATACCAAACCTCTCTTCTTATTCCAATCCTCACGAGGTTCTGTCTGACTCCTAAGTTGTTCATAAAAATACCTTGCCTTCCATATAGTGTGTTCTAAGGTATTTGGTTCATCAAACTCAATCCTGTTCTAGTAGGTCTGAGGTAACCCACTAATAAATTGTTGCAAATTTACCTTTTCATCCTTTATGTAGGGTACATTCCTCATCATCTCAAGGAATTTATTGACATATTCCTCTATGATGAGTTGTTCCAGCTTGAGTTCATAGAACTCCTTAGTCTTCCCATCAAAGTATTTTTCTGACATATACTTCTTATTGATGTGTTTCTCAATTTTTTTTCATGATAAGTCCTCTTCATGGATTCCTTTCACATTCTTAAGGTGTTCCCACCAAATGGAATCTTTTACATTCAGGTTGAACATGGTTATTTGAGCCTTCAAGTTTTCAGAGTAGTCAGGGACTCTGAAATACTTCTTTAAACCAAGCAGCCAATCTTCTGCCTCTTCCCCCTTCTCAATATCTCCATTAAAAGAGGGATATTTGAATTTCTTGAACTGTTCAGGGTCATGAATTTTGGAATTCTTTCACTTATTTCCTTTCCTTTGAGAATGTGAGCTAGTTTTTCTACTAGAAGAATCCTCAGAGTTACCAGTTTCCTTTCCAAAGGACTCTCCCATTGAGTGACCCTTGCTTCCAGGTTAGGCCTTCCTCGAGGTACTCCTAGTGTGGCCACTAATGGGACCACGTATTCGTATCTCAGACATAATTTGAATTCTCTTCATATGTCATCGGTCCACATGAATATTTGTAGGTCCATGTTGCAACTGCCTATGTATATCAAATAAGCTCTGCAACAAGACTACATTAATTTTTGTTTTTTTTTCTTGCTCCTTTATCAATCTCTCATTGTCGACCTTGCAAATCTGTAATTTGGCCATGACTCTCCTTACATGTTCAGGAATATCTAGAGGGGTCTCCACCACCCTCCTCTCGTTATATTCTTCATCTCTATTGTGGGAGCCATCCCCCACTTCATGGCGTGTCACCATATTTTATGCTTTTATTTTTCCGCAATTCACTGACTTCTTGAGTGTTGGAAAAACACTTGTTGTTAGATAACCTTATATTAGTTCATGAAAAACAAATAGTTCATATTTATTAAAAACACACATACAGTAGAAATCTTTCATTCTTTTCTTCAGTAAACTAGACTCTTTATGAAAGAGGTAAGGTAGAGTGTCACCCTTAAAGTTCTTTAAATATGGTTTTAATGCAACTCATCCATGAGCCCAAGAAGGCCAATTGTTGTAACCATTATTTGATACCAATTTGTAACACACCCAACTTATAAGTGGCATTCCTACGGATGGTGTCTCAAAATTTCGTTCTCCTTAAGTGATCAAAACCTTCATTAGGGTTTTTCTACCACACTCTGCTCATCCATATTTTCCAACCATGGTCTCCATGCTCAAAATTGAACCCCAAACCAGTGGATATATATTTCTGAAGTTCTTCAGGCGTTCATTGGTTGAGGGCAAGGTGGATCCACCTTACAAGTGTTTTTTTTAAGTTCCTTCCTCCACGGTGGAAGACCATCCACCATCCGATCCCATGACTAGACTTACTCTCTTTCTCCTATATCAACTATGGAGGGATTAGGTGCTTCGACGCTTCACGCCTCTTTACTATCTACACATGAGACTACCCAGAGTTTCAAACTTCCAAATTCCTATAAGCTCACCATGTAGCTCCAGCCTTCATACTTTTCAGTCTCTCTACCATACTACATTCCATATCCTCCAGAGTCCAGAAAATCCTGGACTCCCGAAGTCCCGGCCATTTCACCAACCACGTTGGCTAGGAAGACATGTATCAGGATCAGACACGTAAGAGGGGTCAAGGTGACACGTATTATGTTCCAATGGGCCTATAGGGTATGTGATACACATGAATCTGGATACACATGAACTTGGCTATACCACTTCCCTTGGTCACCTGGTTGAGGGCCCAGGCAATATGGGAGAATCCCAACATGAATCATCGGTAAAAATTAGCAAGTTCTAAGAAGATCTGAATCTTGGTCAGTGTGGTCAGGGCTTTCCAGTCACGGATGACTTGGATCATATTTGTATCAACATGTACCCCATGCTCATCAACAATGTAGCCCAGGTATTGGACCCTGTTCATGCCAAAATATCGTTTTTTGAAGTTGGCATAAGGCTTCTATTGCCACATAGTGCTCAAAACCTGTTGAATATGTCGCATGTGCTCCTCCCATGTTCTGTTGAAGATGAGGATGAAATCCAAATATACTACCACAAAGTTTTTGTTGAAGGGTCTCAATACATCATCCATCAACCTCATGAAAGTGGTTGGTGCATTTGTTAAGCCAAAGGGCATGACTAGCCATTCGTCGAGACCTTCCTTAGACTTGAAGGTTGTCTTCCAAACATCCATTGGTTCGATGGGAACCTAGTGGTAGCCAGACTTTAGGTAAATATTTCTGAAGAACTTTCCCCCCTTGAGTTGGTCAATAAGGTCATCAATCCTAGGAAGGGGATAGTGGTTCCTAACTATGATTTTGTTTAAGGCTCTGTCATCAGTGCAGAGTCACCAAGTCTCATCCTTCTTCTGCACCAGTACAATCGGGCTTCTGCAAGGGAAGGATTTGGGTCTGATGTGACCCTTTTGAAGAAGCTCTTGGATCTGATGCCTTATTTCATCATTCTCCATCAGTGACCATCAATAGACTAGTTCATTAGGTAGAGGTGCATCAAGGGTCAGATCAATTGGATTCTTGACTTGCCAGTGTGTCGGTGCCCCTATAGGTGAGACGAAGATGTCTTTTTATTCTTCCACGATCCTGTCCACTTGCTTTTGCTACAAATAGAGGTGTTGTGTAGAGGCCAAAGATGCGGTGGCGACCTTCTTTTTACTGTGAGCATGGATAACAAAGAAGAAAAACTTCTCAGTCTATGAAATTAACTTACTGCATTTATTAGCAGAGATTAAAGAAATAGAAGTATGTGGTGCCACCTCTAGTATCCTATACAATTGTCTACCCAAAGTAATAATAACACTGTGGGGTATAGACTCATACATAGCATGACGCTTCCAAAAATATGGTAGTCCTAAAATAAAATCACAAAATTCAAGGGGATCAATATCACACATTACCTCATCTTTGAAAGGCTTTATTTTGTAGGACAAACGATACTATCGGTTGACACGAAGATCTCTTCCTTGATGAAGCCAGCCGATGGTGTAGGGTTGCGGGTGTGGTGTCATTGGTAGGTTCAGCCTCTTGACAAACTTTGCTAAAATTAGGTTCTTTTGACTACCATTGTCAACAATGAAGTGAATTAGAGCCCCCTTGACCCACGTCTATGAGTGAAAGAGGAGTTCCCCTTCCTCTAGTTTTTCTGGTTCACTTGGACAGAATTTGGTGGTAGAGATCATGGCACTTGGTTCAACATCAATAATCTTCTTCCCTCCTTCAGGATTTGACTCAGAATTAGAATCGGCCTCTGAATAGGAAGCCTTCACCTCGAACATGAGGGACTTCTTAGAGTGACATTCGTCGATGTTGTGCCAAGGAATTTTATGGTACTCACACCATTTTCCTGTGTCCTTCGTTTCTTGTTGCACTTCTTGTGTTGCGTCTTGGAAATATTATCATGAGGGCGACCATCATGACTTGGTCCCTTGCTGTGTGGGTTGGGGTTGACTTTGCCTTACTTTGGTTGTGAGGAGTTTTCATATCCAAACTCTCATCCTTTCTGCTTAAATTTCTGCTCGATCTTGACAGCATATCTATAATTTGTGCCCAATGAGGCGATGTCCATGAACTCCATTTCTATTATAATGTATCTATGAAAAAAACCGTGGTATTTGAGCACCAGATGATGCTCATAATTTTTTATACCCAATTTGGTGCGGAGGGTATGGAAAATATTGGTGAAGTCTGGTACTATCTGGTCCCTTTCTTGAAGTAGGGTCATCCATTTAGTGTTCTAGTCCTCGTAGATTCCAAAAGGGTAGTATTGTTCTTTAATGGCGTTCTAGAAGGGATCCCATGTAGGGGCCATCACAAAAATTGCATATTCCTCCATGACCCTTTTCTCAGAGTAGGTATCCCACTAGTATTTAACATGGGGAATGACCTTGAGGAGTGAAAAAGTGATCTTTTCCTGATCGAAAAAATTTTGGACCGAAAAATATCCTTTGAGAAGATTTAACCATTTATCTACAACATCCACATCTATCAGTCCTTCAAATAATGGAATATCAAAATTTACCTATACCTTGAAGGGGGTTGCATGGTCGCCTGATGACGATGCTTCTCCCATGGGAAATCGTCAAAGGATATGGGTGAAGTTGTCCAGCACTTCGTTCCTTTGTCACGTGAGGGATTTCTCGAGAAAATTTTTAATAGGATGTCCTGCTCCATCATATTTATTTTTGTCTCCCATGGGTTATTTCCAAGCTCAACATAGCTGATATGGTTGTGGCTCGATTGGTTCGAGTCCCAACTTCTTATACCTAGACCTTGTCGGGGACATGCACAAAGCAAAATAAATGAAGAGTAGATCTCTTTGATACCACTGATCCAGATTTAAGAGTGGAACGAACTGATTAAAGAATGAATACCATAAACACATAGATAGGAATAGTAACACAAATATTCAGTGAACAATATCTTCTATTAAATAATGAAATAGGTTGAAACTGTAAAACTGCCGAACTGAAACTTGCTCGAATGGTGGTAGCTATTTCTGAGAAGAGATGTGGTTGCTACATGCATCCATCTGAGAAAAATGGATTAAAATGAGGCTCCATAGTCTCTTTTCATATTACGCATGAATTCCAAAACCCTAGACATCCAAAAACCTAACCCTAGAAGGTGAAATGCCAAAAGTCATGTGGGCCCTATGGGTAAGTTGGTGTAATTTGGTACCTCAACTTCCTAGGGTCATAAATTTTTCATATGACCTCTATTTTAGGTGTGTGATATCCCATTGGAAAGGTCATTCAGATAGCTACACATTCCACTATTAGACTCAAACTTCGTCTACAGTCTGTCTGTGGCGAGCCAAAAAAAAAATTTTAGGGACCCAAAACAACCCTGAAAGTACATCAAGAAGTGATGACATGAAAAACTAAAAAATAGGCCAGTTATATTAGGAGAGAGGCCACCTATATCCACCTGGAGAATGTGTGAGGCTTCAAACAACCCTAGAAGTGTATAACTCACAATTATAAAGTAGTATAGAAAGATGTGATGAACAAAAAAACAGACACGAGGAGCCAGTTAGAATAGGTGGGTGGCCAGCAATATCCATCTGATTACCTTAGCCTTTCCACACACCCTAGTAGGGTCAGCATGGCCCACACCCCCTATGGAATGCATGGTAGTACAATCCCTACATCAAATTGCTTGCACGGGGACTGCGCCATGGGATGTTTTCCCTTTCTTCTTACCGATGCGCTAGAGGTCCCAGTCTACGCTTGTCTATCTTCTGCACCCGAGTCTAGATGGCTGGTTATATATTCTACCATCCCTTCCTACTACTGTGTAGACCATGCCCCAGGTTGTGGTCTTGATGTCACAGCCTCTGTCTACTTACTAGCATCCCCATTTATTTTTTGGGTTCCTTCGGCCTTGGACGATTGTTGTAGGTTTCTTGGATTGACTATTTCATGGCCCTACGCACTATCGTGAAAATCCATGTCCATGTAGGCCATAATTGGGACTTGTACTTCTTCCTCGACCAACATGGCACTCACTGGTTTGTCCTGCAGGGAGGGAATTGTGTCAACATCGACAATTCTATCTCTTTGTTTCATTTCTTATTCTTCTTCCACGGTTTCGTGTGGTTCCCTAAGGCTACTTCTGGTTTTCCTTGCGATTTGGATAGATGTGCCAATATTTGGTGGTGCCATTGTGGGTATTGTATGTTTTTCTGAATGTCTTTGACCGGTTCACTCTGTGCACTCGCTTATTTTCTTGCGTTCTCTCTAGCTCTATGAGTGAAATTTCACAATAAGTGTCATTTTTCCTGTGTTTCCCCTTTATAGAGAGGGTGCCACAAATGTCCTGAAACTTCTCGTAGAATATTCTCTAAATGATAGTAATGCGTTGAGGCTTGATGAGTACACTTCATTTAATTCCATAAATGTGCCAATTCACACCTTTTTTTCTTGATGATTGTTTTTAACTTTTCTGATTGTTGGACCCTTTTCCGGTGCGCTGAACTTTTTGAGTGCACCGTGCATTTCTGATGTGATTTTTCCTTAGCACACAATATTTTTATTATGTCACCCATCTGCTACGCATGGATATTTTTCTTTTTGTTGCGCTGAGGCCACTCTATCTATGCACAATATTTCCTAGTATTTTGTATTTTCTTTCTTTTTTATTTTTTTATTTCTTTTTCCTTCTTTTTCTTCTTTTTATTTCCTTTTATCTTTTTTGGTTCTAATATCTACTATAGCACACTATGTACATGTCTTTCTTACTGCGCTATAACTTCTAAGAGTTAGGAGGTCAACTGTTCTTGTACAGTTTCAATCAACTCCCATTGATCATTCCTTTTAGTTGTGTTCCTGCTATATCCTTTAGCTTTATCGATAACCCATTTGTGATAATATTTACTTCATAGGGACCTATCCAATGCATTCTAAATTTACCAGGATGTTGGAAACATTTAATCTCATAGAGAAAGACTAGGTCTCCTTGCTTGAAAATATTCCTCTTGATATGTCAGTCATGCCAGGCTTTCTCTCTTGCTTTCTTCACTTCTTGGTGAAATCTTGCCAGGATCCTATCCTCTTGCATATCCATTAGTTTATTTAATATTTCATTTACTGCTCCTCTTTCTGTCATGTTGGTAATTGTTTTTACATGCATACTGAGTACCAAAAATTCTATTGGCACCACTTCTTCTTTCCCATACACCAACTTGAATGGTGTCTATCTTGTCAACTTCTTACATGTAGTCTGGTATTCCCATAGTATTGTTGGTATTTTCAAGTCCCAATCATCCCTGTTGACATTGCAGATCCTTGTTAGAGAATTCTCCAAGATCGTATTGAAGTCTTATACTATTCCATTTTCTTGAGGATAGTATGGTGTACTCTTTTGGTGATAGACTTCAAAATCCTCGATCATAGCCCTAATGGTACTATTGATAAAGTGAGTGCCTTGGTCACTCATCAAAATCCTTGGACATACAAATCTGGTGATCACTTTCTCAAACAAGAAGTGTGTTGTTGTCTCTATGCTGCAGTATTTGACTGTTGCTACTTCTTCACATATTGTTAAGTATTCAGTCGTAGCGATGATATATCTAGATCCTAATATTTTTTCTAGTGGATTGATTGGTCCAACAAAGTATATTTCCCATTTGTCAAATACCTGTAATGTTGCATGTGGTATCAAAGGCATCCCATCTCTTCTATTAGGCTTTCCAAACCTTTGAAAGTGTTGGCACAGGGGAAGACCTAAGGTTCATCTCCAAGAGAAATCAACAAGCCCTAACTACTGGCCCTTTCGGCAGCACCCGTGAAGAAGATGCAGTCTCACCCAAAGCAGTTATGAGAGGGTTGCAGGACAGATATGTCTACAACCAAAGGGAATATCCAGTGGATCTAACACAAGAACAACACAACATTCATATATCACTTATCAACTCTGATCTATTCTCCACATCTGCTTATCATATCTAAAGCAGTAATGCAATCACAATATACCAATGACAGAGACATAAGATCATTCATGCACAACACAAAATATACTTGGTTCATCGTCTCTCTAGGGATACGTCCACAAAAATGTGCTATAATATATTGAGGTAAATCATACAGTTCTTGTCTGTGCTCTTAGCTAGTAGATCTTCTCTCTTCTCCTCTTTTTCTCTCCCCCTCCCTATGCACCCAGTTGTAGGGTTGATATTAGCACCCAGTTGAATATTTTACAATACCAGAAGGCTCTCACTCTCAACACTTCTCTCTCTCAATACAATACTCACTCACATAAAACATACAACTATATCAATAAAAATATCATACCAATCCAAAGTACCAACCCAAACTAGGCCCTCATGACCTCTATTTATACATTACAATAGATCACCGACAGCCTTAGGCCGAAACCTAGGTGTCCAAAACCCTAGATACTAAAACCCTAGGTGTCTAAAACCCTAGGTCAACTTGACCCATATTTTCATGGCTTCACCAACCTGTCTTTCCTTTCTTCTTGCGTGGTGTTCCAAAGCATCCAACAGTGGATTTTTCCTCTTGTTGAGTTGTCCACGATCCTTCTTACTTGCTTATCTATCATCCCCGATATCCTTGTCCAACGATTTTCTTTCTCAGGCTTCACTCCATATTTTCTGCTCTTTTGTTCACTTCAACCCAATAACAGTCACCGTGTCTTCTGTACAATTCACATTCTCCCTTTTCTTCCTTGATCTTCACATAATTCCATAACCAAGGGCCAACAGGCCCCCAACACTCACCTGTGACTCGTCCCAAGGCACGTCAGATTTGAGCTTCCTGTTTTACTTCAACTCTATATTGCGTAGTATAGCCTCTGTGTTCTACTCTTTGCCTCCTCTCCATCCCTTGTGTAGACTGTCTTTTCTGTGTCTGGTACCCAGTTTCAACTGCACCTGGTACCTATACCCTTTTCTTCATGCTTCTACTGAGAGTTGTGAGGTAGCTAGTTGTCATAGTACAACTTCAACCAACTCCCATTCACTAATCCTTCCTTCCATTCTCCATTCAACGTTTTTAGTTGCGTCACTCCTCCTTCTGTAACATAGACGATCTCGTATGGTCCTAGCCAATGCGTTCTGAATTTCCCAGGATGTTTTATGAACTTGTTGTCATATACCAATACTATATCACCTTGTCTGAATGCCTTCTTCTTGATGTGCCTATCATGATAGGACTTCTCTCTTTCCTTCTGAACTTGTTGATGGAATCTTGCAATGAATCTGTCTTCTTCCAATTCAACCAACTATGTAAGCCTCTTTTGAACAAATCTAGTTTCATCCATATATGTAAAGGCAACGATTCTTAGGCTTGGTACCAAATATTCCATTGGAATAATGGCTTCAAGACCATATACCAACTTAAAAGGTGTATGCATTGTTAGCTTCTTGCAAGTTGTTCTATAGGCCCAAATTACTACTGGTACTCTTAAGTCCCAATCATCTCTATTCACATAGCAAATCTTGGTTAGTGTTGTTTCCAAGATCTTGTTGAATGCTTCAACTATCCCATTTTCTCGAGGATGGTATGGTGTACTCTTCTGATGGTTGACTGTAAATTCTTCAATCAAGGCTTCAATTGTCTTATTGATGAAATGTGTTCCTTGATCACTCATAAGGATCTTTGGGCATCCAAACTTGGTTATGATGTCATCAAATATGAAGCACACAGCTGTAGTTTCACTACAGTCCTTGACTGCTCTTGCTTCGACCCATCTAGTCAAGTATTATGTTGCTGTAATTATGTACCTTGCTCCTGTACGCTTTCTTGGTGGATTTATAGGTCCAAAAAATTCAATGGCCCATTTCTCAAATTCTTGTAGGGTCAGCTATAGTGCTAATGGCATTTCATATCTTCTATATGGTTTCCCAACCCTCTAGCATACATCGTAGGCTCTGGAATAGTCTTTAGCATATTTGTGTAAGGTAGGCCACCAAAGGCCATCTCTAAGAACCTTCTGTGCAATTTCTTTCCCTACATAATTTCCTCCTACAATTCCTTCATGATCTTCTGTGAGGATCAACGTTCATTCTGCCTCCATAACACACCTTCTCAAAATCTCATCAGCTCCCATCTTGTATAGATGTCCGATGATAAGTGAAAATTCTATAGAGCGCGTCACTAGTTGTTTCTTATAAGGGATTGTGTACTCACTAGGTTCCATTCATGTTGATAGGAAATGTACTATCTCTATGAAATGGTCATTAATATTTCTAATGGCTAGTAGCTATGCATCCAAGAGTGCATCCTCTAAACTAGTTGGCTCTTCTCGATGTTCCAACCTTGATAAGAGGTCAGGACCTTTGTTCATTCTCACTGGATTTACTATGATCTAAAAATAATATTCTTGAAATAGCGGTAGCCATATGCATATCCTTCCCCCCAACACTGGCTTGTTGAATGATCATTAAACATTTTAAGGTGTCCTCCCAACAAATAGTGGCAAAATTTCTGTAATGCATACACCATGGCTAATCCCTCTCTTTCAATAGTGTTATAATTAATATTAGCTATAGATATTTTCCTTCTAGCAAAGGATAATGGGTGCTCAATGTCTCTTGTTCCTGTTTTTTCTAAAACATCTCCCAATGCAATGGATGATGCATCTACATCCACATGAAACTCCTTGGTCCAATCTGGGAAAAACAGAATGGGCATGGTAACCATCTTTTGTTTCAGTGTGTCGAAGCTCTGTTGGCATTCTTCTGTCCAACTAAAATGACAATCCTTCTTCAACGGCTACTCCATGGGTGTTGTAATTTGAGCATAGCCCTTAATGAACGTTTTGTAGTAGCCTATGTGTCCCAAGGCAATGCGCAACTGTTTGACTAACCTAGGAGGGAGTAGCTCAACTATAATGGAAATTTTGGATGGATCTACCAGCAATCCTTGCTTGCATACAATACAACCTAACAACACACTAAATGGTGAAAATAAAATACATTTCTTCAGGTTCAAAGAAATTTCACACTGCCTGCATTTATCCAACATTATCCTTAGACATTCAATGCAATTTTTCAATAATCTAAAAACAATCCAATCATCAAAGTATGCTTCTAAATATTTATGCAGAAATTCCTTGAATGCTTCGACCACCACATTGGAAAAGATGGTTGGGGAATTCTTCAATCCGAATGGCATCACTATATATTGGTAGGATCCCCATTCAGTTGCAAATGTGGTATTATGGCGGTCTTCCTTGGCAATCTGGATCTGATGGTATCCTGAAAATCCATTTGTAAAAGAATATACTTCTTGGCCTCCCACATTATCTAACACTTCGTCAGTGAATGGTGTAGGGAAGGGGTCATGCAAACAAGCATCATTCAATTTCCTGAGGTCGACGCATATCTTGATTTCTCTTGTTTTTTTGTCTTGCATCACCATAGGGCTTATCCACTTTGACTATTTCACAGGTTCTATAATTCCTGCTTCCAACATTTTGTCAAGCTTAATATTCACTTTCTCCTTATATTTAGGGTTCAGTCTGTAAGGTATTTGTTTGAATGGTCTAGCATATGGCTTCAAAGGGATCCTCATCTCTCCCATAGGCCCTTTAATGCCCTTCATATTAGTGAACTTGGTTGGAAACAAGTCCTGATATTCACGTAGTAACTCTGTAATTTTATAATGGTAGCAACATCCCAATAATATCCAACATTTGCAAACTTTGGTGTATGTTATGTTCCAATATTGACTTTATTGATTTTGATTGGCTATCCAATGAATGGAAGCTCAACTCCTAGTCCTTCCACATCTCTCTTGCCCTCTGTTTCTGTGATGTTCACCTTCCTCAGATCATTGTCTTCATCGACATTGATGTTGTAACAACCTTGCAGTTTATGGAGAGGTGCATTCCATTAATCCTCTTCCTGTTCTAAGGAAAGGCTAGATACCTCCTTGAATACTTTCTATCTCACAACCTGCAGTGCTTGATCTACTGAAGGATATTGAATTTCAAATAAGGTGGTTACAAAATTCTGAGTCATACCTTTCCAATCTGTAGTGATGAGGAACAGTTCTGCTTGAAGTTACCAGTTGATAGGCGTCATTTCTAGTGTGTTGATGAATTTGTGTACCCATTGTTCTTGAGGAATGTTGCTCCAGGATTCCTCACATCTTCTCACATGATCCTTTGGGCAACTTCGACCTGTGTAGTGAACTTTGCAACCTTCTACTTGTGTTGAGAGTCACATTGTCATCAGAGTACGACATTGTACCCAATCTGTAATATTACTTTTGTGTATCCCCCACCATCTTGTTGGTGTGGATTTCAAGGCCTCATCCATTGCCAACAACATTTGTTGTGTTGGTACACTTGCTTCAAAGTTTGATAGGAAGGCTTATAATGGATTCTGACCATGAAATGTGGTTAGGTTACTTATTGTTGTGCCGATCCAGCAAACTTCTCTGGTTACTCTAGCACATCTCCTTGTAGATATTTCATACATCTGGTTCTACGCTGTTAGTTTATATATTTTTTCTAGTGCATATGAGTGGTATTCTTCTCTAACAATTTCTGTGTACCGTTGACCTTCATCTGGATCTAAAGGTGCGATGAACCTAAGGCCATCTCCTTCAAAATTCATACGTCTTTTCTTTAAGTAAACACCAATAGAGTTATTGAAGGCCCAATCAATTCCTAACAACGCGGGGTAAGGACAACTGTCATCAACTATTTCAATTACCTCAAAATATGCAAAGTTCTCACTCCATCAATGTCCACAAGGACATGCTCCAATCATCTAAATGGGATAACATCTTGTTGGTTAGCCATCCTAAGTGTGATAAGGGAATAGATCAACCTCGATTTTTCCATCAGTGCCTAGGTTTTCTTTGTCATGACATTGACCTCCGACCCTAAGTCGAGGACTACATAGTCTATCTCATATTCTCCTATTTGAGCATTCAAATGTAATTCCTTATTTGTCCTTCTCTTCTTACCAATTTGATGTACTACCCTATTCATTAAGGGATATATCTTTCCTATCTCATATTTTCCAATTAGATTATGTAGCTCTTGTACAACATTTTCATCATGAATCAACTTAATACAAGTGTATAAAAATTCCATGAGCTTGCTTACCTCTTTTCCTTATTTTGGTGAAGCAGACTAATCAAATGCTAGAGGCATTCCATATTCTCTCACTTCTGGTATTTTCTTTGATGCAGAGCCTTGGTTTCCTCTGAATTCTTTTCTGGATTCCTCAAACATTTGTCTTTCTTTATTTGCATCAAAAGTTTGGGTCTTCTCTGTAGCTTTCCTAATTCCTAAATCTTCTGTAGTCTTCTCTTGTGTCAGTCTGTCTTCTCTGGTAACAACACCTCCTCTTGTTAAAAAAATGACTCTAGGGTATTCTCCGTGAGTTTCAACATAGATCATTTGTACTTGCAGGTTCTGCTGAGGTCCTTGTCTTTCCTGAATCTTAGCTAGCAGCACAGGACAATCTTTTATAACATGGTCAAACGAGCTGCAATAACTACAAGTGGTACAAGGGTTCTGACAATTCCTTGAAAGGTGTCCTGGATGTGAATAGTTATAACATACGATCTATCCTCGACCTTGACCCATTCCTCCTCCTCCTCCTCCTCTTCCTCTGAATCCACTACGAGGATTGAAGTTTCCTCTCCCAGGAGAGTTGTATTACATAGTGTTTCCTTCTTGTTGTACTTCGCCTTGAATATTATATATGTCTCTTGACCTCTCATGCATGAGATAATAAGCCTTACAATCCCTATCATCATGTCCTACTGAATTACAAAATGTACAATACAAATTTGTAGGTGTCTGTACATACTTTTGCATATAATAGCACTCACTAGTATTATGTATGTTTCTGCATAGCTCGCACCAGGGTAAGGTGACTTGCTTCAAGGGGCTTGGAGATCTAGAGGCCAAGTATTAATTGAATAGAGGGAAGTGTTCCTTTTCATGGCCTTCTGATATGCATCTGACACACCATATGTCTTCTCTTTTATATTTTCCCTTGTCTTTCTTCATATCTTCGACCTGCAGACATAAACTAGTTAGCTGGCTCAAGCTCTAGCTCATACCTGAGCTGGATTCTCCCATAGGGGATGATTCTAGATTCATGGCGATATCCAATGCCTCAGCCTATGAAGCAATCTTCTGTTGCATCAGGGGAACTCTAATGTGTGGTAGAAGGGAAACAATGAACCATTCCTTGTTCTGCTCGTCTGGGATCTGAAAAGTCAATCATCCTTTTAAGGTCTCGAATCTCTAATCAAACTCCCAAATAGGTTCAACTACCTTCTACTTGACCTCTTTCAGATATGTGATACATTGGGATTCTAACTTAGGTTTCTTGAATTCTACAATCATCACACTCTTGATCTAATTCAATGGCTTAGGTTGTGCAAGTCCTTGAACAAGTTTCATGTACCAACTTAGTGCGCAATCTCTGAGAATTTTACTGAATTGGGTTCTTTTGACAGCTTCATCTGTGACATTCTTATTGTTCCATATGGCTTCATAGAGAAACCAGTGATGACCAGGATCTTTATATCCATCTCCCCTAAATATAGGGAGTCTCATCTCATCTACCATAGATCTTCCTAAGGTTAGATTGAGTATGTCGTGGACTACTATTGATAGTGCTTTGGACGCTCTGGTGACTGGGATTACTTTTGTTGCTTAATACTACTGAATCAACAGGATGGATAACAATACTTACTTCGATGGTCTGTGTAGCTTTTGAGGTTTCAGGTTCTCCTCGATGAAGCTATTTAGATTTTTCATCCTCTGCCCTAGTGGGTTCTGAATTTTCTTCGTCTGTCAGTTTTGCTTCTTCTCCACTGTAGAAACCTTCCTCCCCATAGTTCTTCTTAAATAGGTTCGCAATATGAACTTCTCTAAATACTCTCCCACTACGCATATGTCCAGCTTCTATGTCATTGTCACTGTCCATATTCTTGAACAATACCCTTTCTTGATCTAACCAATCTATTATGTATTCAAGATGTTCTTCTCATGCAATAGCATCTTGATTCTTAGCTTCAAAAAATGCAAAAATTTCCCTCTGGGTCCCTTAAATAAATATCTCTCGGCTTGTTTGTATGATTATACTCTGTCAACAACAAACTCTGTGATGTACCCTCTAATGGTACTATCAAGCCAGTGATCTATTGCTTCGGATACAACGTTATCAACTCTCTTGACCTTCTTGATCAACTCCAACGTCCAAACCACAGGGGGTGTAGATCGGATCTCAAACTAGGTATCTGCTAATCTAGCTAGCCAATCATATAGCTCCTGATGGATCTCTCTAAAGAATATCTCATGTATATCGGTGAAGATATATCTTTCTACCAATCCTTAGTCCTAATATTAGGGTTCTTATTCTGGGCTTCAACGAAGTCCTTCTCTTGATCCTCTATCCACTTTTTAATATTTTTCTTCAATGGAAACCACCTTGACATTCCCTTAAAAAGATTCTCGTCCTGAAAATGGAACCATTTGTTGGCACAGGGGCAGACCCAGGGTTCAGCTCCAAGAGCATGCCAACAATCCCTAACTACTAGCCCTTTTAGTAGCACATGTGATGTAGATGCAGTCTCACCCGAAGAAGTTATGAGGGGGTTGCAGGATAGAGATGTCTACAACCAAAGGGAATATCAAGTGGATGTAACACAAGAACAGTACAACATTCATATATCACTTATCAACTTAGATCTATTCTACACATCTACTTATCAGATCTAAAGTAATAATGCAATCATAGTATACCAATGACAGAGACAGAAGATCAATCACACACAACACAAAATATACATGGTTCATCATCTCTCTAGGGATATGTCCATAGAACTGTTCTATAATATATTGAGTTAAAGCATATAGTTCTTGTATGTGCTCTTAGCTATCGGATCTTCTCTCTTCTCCTCTTCTTGTTTCCCCCTCCATGGGCACCCAGCTGCAGGGTTGATCTTCGCACCCAGCTGAATATATTACAATACTAGAAGGCTCTCACTCTCAACACTTCTCTCTCTTAATACAATACTCACTCACATCAACAATACAGCTAGATCAATAGCAATATCATACCAACCCAAACTAGGCCCTCATGACTTCTATTTATACATTACAATAGCTCACCGATAGCCTTAGGTTGAAACCTAGATGTCCAAAACCCTAGATACCAAAACCCTAGGTGTCTAAAACCCAAGGTCAACTTGACCCATATTTTCAGGGCTTAACCATCCTATCTTTCCTTTCTTTTTGCATGGTGTTTCAAAGCATCCAACGATGGATTTTTCCACTTGATGAGTTGTCCACGATCTGTCTTCCTTGCTTATCTGTCATCCTCGATCTCCTCATCCAACGACTGCCTTTCTTGGGCTTCGCTCCATATTTTCTTCTCTTTTGTTCACTTTGACCCATATAACAATCACTGTGTCTTCCGCACAGTTCCTATTCTCCCTTTTCTTCCTTGATCTTCACATACTTCCATAACCAAGGGCCAACAAAAATAAATCACATTTCTGGCAATATTCCTTGGCATCTCTATGAATTTTTGTCCACCATAATATTGTGTGCAATACCTTCTATGCATTATCTTTTTCTGCATAGTGTCCTCCAACTATTCCCTCATGAGCTTCTGCGAAAATTCTAGGTCTTTCATGTTCTAATAAACACCTTCTCAAAATGATGTATGTGCCCATCTTGTATAAGTGTCCTGCAATAAGTTTATAGTTTGCAAATTTGACTACCATATTTCTCTTCTACGTAGTGTTAAACTCTTTTGGTGCAATCCTTGTACTCAATTATTCAATAATATCAAAAAAATATTCATCAGATACTTGTACTGAAAATAATTGTGCATCAGGGAAGTTGTCTTCCAAATTGGTAGGATCTTCTCCATTAGTTACCCTTGACAGGTGATCAGGTCATGCACTCAACTTCCCTCATTTGTGTATCACTTCTAAATAAAATTCTTTAAACAACAATATCCATCTATAGATCCTCCCCCTCAACCCTAGCTTGTTGACTAGGTATTTGAGGGCAGAATGGTCTATGAACATCATGAAGTGTTTTCCAAGTAAGTAGTTCTTGAACTTCTAAAGTGCATATACCATAGCTAGGCCTTTGCTTTCTGTGTTATTGTAGTTATTCTATGATTCTGACAATTTTCCTCTTATAAAGGCTATAGGATGGTCCAAATCCCCTGCTCTTGACTGTGCCATAATTTCTCCATGTGTTATGGTTGATGCATCTACATGCACATGAAATGTCTTTTCCCAATCTAGGAATAATAGGATAGGTTTTGTGACCATGTTTTATTTTAAGGTTTCCAACCCTTATTGACAATCCTCATTCCACTGAAATATTATATCCTTATTTAACATTTTTTCCGTTGGCTCAATGATCTACGCATACCCTCTTATAAATTTCCTGTAATATCCTATATTCCCCAATGTTGCTCTCAATTGGAAAACTAATTTTGGTGGTGGTAAATTTACAATGACTGCAATCTTAGCGAGATCTACTAGCAAGACTTATTTACACACTATATGTCCCAGCATTATTCCAAAAGGTGTCCCGAAAATGAATTTCTTGATATTCAATGATATATGACACTACCTGCATATTTCCAACATGAGTCTTAATACTTCTACATGGTACTTTAACATACTATATACAGTCCATTCATCCAATTATACTTCTAATAAATGATGTATGAATTCCTTAAAAGCAACTATGACTACTCTTGAAAATATGGTTGGTGCATTGTTTAACCAAAATGGCATGATTGTATAATGGTAGGATCCCCATTATGTAGCAAAAGTAGTCTTATGCATGTCTTTTGGAGCTATTTTGATCCAATTTTAGCCTAAGAATCCATTTGTGAATGAATATTCTTCCTGGCCTCCCACATTCTCTAGGACTTCATCTGTAAAAGGGGTAGGAAAAGGGTCATGTAGGCAAGCATCATTCCATTTAGTCAGATATACACAAATCCTTATTCCCCCTTTGTTTCTTTTCTTGGACTACCATAGGTCTTATCCATTCAAATTCCTCTATTGATCCTATGATACCAGCTTCCATCATTCTCTCAATTTCATCTTTCACTTTCTTCTTATATACTGGATTCAGTTTATAAGGTCTCTGTCTGATAGTTATTTCCTCAGGTTTGAGAGGTATTTTCATCTCTCCTAGATATCCTTCTATTCCTTTCATCGCTATAAAGGTTGTTGGGAACAAGTCACTGTATTCGTGTAGTAACTTTGTTATTCTTTCTATTGTTTGTTCATCCCAATAGTCTACAATACTTTCCATTTTGGGATTGTCATTTGTCCCAATGTTGACTTTATTCACTTTGATTGGTGCAACAAATACTTATGACTCCAGATATGGACCTTCCACCTCTCTTTCTCCTTCAATTTCTATAATTTGAATTTTGCACTGGTCATCTTCATTTGGTGATTTTTCTTCCACATGATAGCATGACAGTATTTCTTTGACTATTTGTCTATTGTGTTGTTTATATTCTATCATTATTTCAACTTTTGGTTCATCAATAAATATCACATCTCTTATCTGCTTCGGTGTTGAATCCATGTTGGGGTTCTCATGCTCAAATGAGAAGGTTACTACAAATCTTTTTTGTAATGTTTTCCATTCAGTAGTGTCTCTACACATCTCTTGGTCTATGTACTAGTTCTCTGGGATTCCTTCCAGTTTTTGGATGAAGTGATGAGGCCATTCTTCTAGTGGTGTCATCCTCCATTGTGTTCATCATTTCTCCAAATGTTTTTCTAGTGTTCCTTGTCCATCATACCTTTGTATTTTATTGCTCCCCTGCTTTATGTTGAATCTAATGCACAATAACTGCTTGCATTGGTACCAGTCCTAAATTGTTTCTTTGTGTGCACCCCACCATCTTGCAGGTGTCGCCTTGAGTGAAATATCTAGGGATAAGAGATTCTGATTTTCTGAGACTTCTTCTTCATACATTTTCATGAATTCTTCTAATTCATTTACCCCATGAAAACTGGGAGGTTCTCTTATCTTTGTACCAACCCATCTTACTGTGTGATCTATTCTTGCGCACCTTCTTGTGGAAAATTCATGTAATCTTTGTTGCTATTTCTCCAAACTTGTATCTGAGTCAGAAGCACATGATTTGATGCTTCTCCAGCTAAGTATTGCATCTATATTTGGGTTAACATAATCTTCTTCGCGTGGTGGTTCTATACAACTAGTTTATTTCCTCCAAATCTAAGAAAGTGGGTTCTACAAACGTTTCTCTTTCTGAAGGGTCTAATGGTGCAATGACTCTGTATTCAACTAATTAAAATGTCATTTTCCTTGTCTTCAAGTTGATTATGGCATGGTTATCAAATTCCCATTCCAATCCAAGAAATGTTGGATAAGGTGTTGTGCTATATACTATTTCTATTACTTCAATGTCTGCCTTAGTGTGCACTCCATCCAAATCTATTGTCACACCTTTAATACTTTCAATTGGTAGAACTCTCTGCTGATTTTATAACTTCAATTGGACATATGAATAGCCTAGTGTGGTTTCTCCCATGCACTTCCATGTATTCTTAGTTAAGACATTTACTTCGAAGCCTAAGTCCAATATAATATCTCCCATATTGAAATCCCCAATATTAGCATTAAGTATGAATTCCTTGATTGTCCTCCTTCTTGTATGTAGGTGATTGAATTTTTTCTACTCTAATTTCCCTTCTACCTCCGTGTTACATATTTCTAGCATATTTTGTAAGATTTTTACATATGATGGATCCTTTAATAACTTAACACATGATTGTAGAAAAGTTATTATGTTACTTACTTTCTCTACAGGTTGTGCTTCACTGGTGTGGTCCATTGAGGAGGGAATTTTGTACATTGGTACTTTTTGAGTATGTTGCATGATTGATGTAGACGCAACATTTTTCTTGAGAAAATCATGTCTTGCCTCCTTGAATTTTTCCTTTTTCTTTTCGTGCATGAAACTGCTAATGTGGTTCAATATTCTTCTTCACCCATTGGTGTTGCACTGGATATTTTTTTAATGTGTTAGATATTGTCTTATCTCCTCTGTACATGACTATGTTTATGTTCCTTCCATCATCTCTGGCTTCTGCAGAAATCCACTCTACATTCTAATTGTTTTGGTTTCTTTTTTCTTGGATTTTTCCTAAAAATGTGAGATGGTATTCTATGTCATGGTCTCTTGCGCTACTGGAAATGGACATTCCCTTGCATAATGTCCTAGATGTTGGTAGTTGTGGAACACAACTTGACCTCTATATTGTCCAAATCATTCTATACCTCATCCTTCACCTCTGTAGCCAAATCAATCTCCTTGTGCTACGTTGTACTGAGGTACCTAATTATACTGCATGGGGTTATACTGTGGTGGTGCAGTGTTATATTGTGGCTGCACAATGTTTTACTACTGATGCACATTGTTATATGGAGGTGGTACCCAGTTGAGTTGAGGTGCATCTTACCCTATCATCATTTCTACATGCACCCTATAAGTATCTGAAGTTATTTCCCTCATCAGGTCCATTGTCCTACAATCTTTATCATCATGACTCACTGACTTGCAAAAATTGCAATATGAACTCTTGGGTACTGTTTGGTAATTCTACAATATTGGACAATGATATGGATCATGCCCATGCATTTTATAGATCTTGCACCATGGTCCTCCTATTGGTAAAGGGTTTTGTACTCCTGTTGCCATGTATTGTGTGAAAGTTGGAAATCCATTCTTGTGGTGTCCTTTTTTCCTACATGTGGCACACCAAACATATTCTCTTTTCTCTTTTCCCTTATTCTAGTTTAGTTGGAGTGTGAGGTTCTTCAAATCCTCCTTCAACTCTTCTATTTTTGGATATGTCTTCTGATACTGGTTTTCTTCCAGTTGTAAGGCTGCCTATAGAGCCTCTACCTGATTTTGGAACTTTTGTTGTCTTAATGGGTATTTCAAATGTGGTAACAAAGAGTTCACACACAAGTGCCTATGTTGCATGTCAGTAATTGCATACTTCAGCTTACCTTTCAAGCATTTAAACCTATGATAAATCTACCAAAAAGACTCACCTTGTTTTTGTATGATTTCAATCATCTCATTCATATACTGATCTTCTAAGATAGGCTTCTAAAATTCATTTATCAGTAGCATTTTCACATATGCAATGGTCCTTGTTTTTCTTGGTGGATTGTTTACATCTACGCTCATATAACAATCCAGTGTGTGGTATCTTAGCTTGATAGATAACTTTGCAAGTTTTTTGTCCTCATATGTGATCTTCTTTGATTCCCAGATCTTCTCACAGATGAATAAATGCTTTTTAGGGTCCTATGATGCCTCTCCCTGAAATTCTGGTAACTTGATGGTAGGATCATGTCCTACCATACTGAATGGTGTTGAAATACTACCTTTTCATGGTGTATATATTTGACTAATGCTTCCTGAACTAGTTTCCCCAGTTGAGGATCCTTGATTGGATCATTGTCCTGTCATTCCTCTGTTACTAAAATTTAGTCGTCTTGGTGCTGGTGTTCTTTCTGGTGTACTAGTCGCACATGGGGTTATGGGTTCCACACTGACATGGATCTAGATTGGAGTTATTCCTTTTGTTTCTTCCCTTGGACCTCCTTTTATTTTTTCATACGTTGTGCATAGGATTTCCTCAATATTCTCCACATCCCTAAGATCCTATACCTCTTCTTCATCACTTGTCAAGCCCTCTCAATCATCAACGACTCTCTTCTTATTATTCATCTTATATTGGTAGGGTGCTCCACCATGCATCTTTCCAGTTTCTTCCATTATATTCTTTATCTAGTCCTCATCCATCATGATTGGGTCCATAGCCTCCTTCTTATTTCCCTTATCCATATCTTCCTCCATTTTTCCAACTTGTGCCAGTGCTTCCCCCTTCCCCCATGCACGCAGGGAAGTTTAGTTTTCGGATTTCATGGTCATCACATTGTTGTTATCCAATAAAATATTGATTGAAGTATACAATGATATTATAATATACCTACCTCTGGGTCCTTTCAAAAAATCATGCTCTGCTTCATTGTAAGACTTCACAGTATCTACTACAAATTTGGTGATAAACCTTGCAACAATATTGTCTAACCAGAAATCTATTGTGTGCGTAAATGTTTTGTCAACTTATTGTAACTACATGATATCTACAGGATTACACTCCAACTGTATGATTAAATTTGTAGGGTGGTTGTATTTTATCCTCAATATTCACTCCTCCAACACATGCGCAAAATAAATAAAAAATACCTCATTCAAGTGACTAAAAATGTACTTATCAAGATATTTGTGTGGTGTTAATTTAGTGTTTCTGTTATCTTTCTGCACAAACTCAAGCTCCTTTTTTTCAATCATATTTGAATCTTTGCCTTCATTGGATTCCATGGCATGAACGTTCCCTTCTATACTTTCATTCTCTGAGAATTTTTCATGGATCCCATCCACTCAATCCTATGCACTTCTAGCCAACAATATAACCATTTGTTGGATTTAATCTCTCACTTCTACTTCTAAGGTTTGACCCAGGTTCAGATAAAATAGGTTTCCAAAAAAACCCTCTAAAACTATCGTCCCTCTCGGTAAACCAAAAGGCAACACAACACATAGAATGCATTGTGCAGTATCACCCGAGATAGCTTTATGGGTGACTGCAATGCTCAAGTTCTTGAAGTCTAGGAATGAGTGGGGATATGGGAGTGTATTCCACCTTATTCATGCATTCATTGTACTATCCATTCAATATTATTAGGATTCATTTATCTTTTAGGCCATGCATTCATTCTAACATATCTACCTAACCATTCATTCATACATCACTCATGGATAGAATATAAACATGATCAATCATTGGCATAAACTAAGCATGCATTCAATAATTACACAATACACAAATTTTACAGTGGTTCACCCCCTCCCAGGCTACGTCCAGAGAGATCTGGCTTCTCTGCTATTTTATTAGGTTTGCTACAAAATATGGAACTACACGCACTACATCTCCAATCATACAAGTACAATGAGGTTAAGGAACCTCTGTGAGGTAGAATAGATCACACCAAGCTCCTCATCTTGTGATATAACCCTCATGAACTAGCTACTTGATTCTTATACCGCTCAACAACTTTTACAATAGTAGCTCAACTATTATTGAATCACAAAATTGGAACCATTATTCAAAAACCCCCACCTAGACCTCATAGGTTATTATTTATACCAATTTACAAGCTTATAGCCATTACAATTTATACCAGAACCCTAACCCTAACATGGTTAGGTTTTCATGCCTGTGCATCTTGCATTATTTTCTTCTTTGCATGCTTCTTTTCCTCTCACGTGATTCTTTTCCTACCAACTGTTATTCTCCAAAATTAGTCCTTTCCTTACCAAAATTGAGTATTTCCTCAAAATATTCCTATGCCCAACAGGACCCCAACACTGACATGTGGCTCACCCTGAGCCACTTAGGTAGTGTGTTCTCCTTGCACTACCCTGTCCAAGCTAAGGAACTTTTCTGCTAGTTTTTTTTCCTTTTTCTCTCATCTACACAACTTTGTTTGTTAGTGCCTCTATAGTCTATGTTGTTATCTCCTCTTGTATAAAATTTTCACACTCTTCTTGTGTATGTACTCTGTTTGTATTCTCCTCCTCCAACTGTGCAATCATCTAAGATTCTTTTTCTTGGAGGGGTTCCAGTTCTTCTTGTCTTGCTTGTTTCTTTGTCTGTACAGTTTTCAATTCTAACTACAAATTCTTCATGTCTTTGGTTCCCTTCAGGCACTCTGTGATGCTCATCACTTTCTGCCTTTGTTTGATCTCTTGTATGGTTGCACTGGTTGTATCCTCTTATTGGTACCATTGTTGGACTTTCTCATCTTCTTCCAATGCTATCCAGAGCTGTGTGGCTCTGTTGAACAATTATTCTAATATGTTTTCTTGTTTCTCCAATACTTCTATTTGGAGTGCACCTTCTTGTTTCCTCTACTCTTGGACCTTGGCAAGAGTTGTAGGGTTAATCCTTTCCTTTATCTCCTGAATCTCTTGTCTGTACTGATCAATGGTTTGTCTAATGATATTGATCTTCTCCTCTGTTCTTTTGTTCGTTGCGTATGCACTTTCTGGGATATGATTATAAATTGTTGTTAGTTCCTATTCCATTCTATCTACGCGTTTGTTTTCCTCCTTTGGTTTGAGATTGTCCTGCTCGACTACCAGTTACAAGGTGTCACTACCATTATTTGTTTCCTACAATTCCACTACATCTGTCCTTGCATGTGATTGCATTTCTTGCGTGACACTGACTTGAAGCTTGTGCAGTGCCTTAGATGGTATCCTTGCTAGTACCAACTCTACATGTGCTAGATACTTTAGTGGTGTATGGGCTATGGCTTCATCCATATGCAACATCTCTGATGTGACTTGGAATCTTGGAATTTCTTGTGCCATGGTCCAAATGGTATCTTCCTCATTTGGCACGGTCTTTGCCTCTACTTCTGTTGTTGTGGGGAAGGGTTATGTTCCCCTTTTAGGCCTTTACGCTGCTTTTGTTTTCTCTAAGACCTGCCTTATGTTTGCCAACTCATTTTTTATTCTCTCTCATTGGTGTTGGGCCTCTTCAAATTCCTCAGTTGTATGATCTTGTACTCTTTATGCAATGAGGTCAGCATCATCCTCAATAATGGTGTATTCAGGTAGTTTCTTATGAGCCTTGGCCTTCTTGTGTGTCCCCCTTGTGTGTATAATTGGTCACTTGGGTGGCCTTGTTTCTTGTGGGGTGGATTTCGAGGTATGTTATTGTGTTATTGTGTCCTCCTCTCCCTGTTCACCCTATGTCGAGGAAGTGTCCTTTTTCCCTTCCTACGCATCCTTCTTTGGTGCACTACACTTATTTTGCTGCACCAACTTTTAACTGGGCTTCCCCTATTGTGTCTGATTTTTAGGTGCAACACCGTCTCCTATAGGTGTCTTAGTTGACCCTTATTCTACCTCCTTTCCTTTTGGAATATCCTCGGTGATGACTGGGATCTTCCAGTCATCTTTCCAATCCTACATTTTCATTTCAAATTATTCTTCCTTGATGCAGAACTAAAGTTGAATCCATTCCTTTGTTGTATCCATGAGCACCTTAATTCACATATTATGGTGTGTAGCTCTAAATTTGGATATATCATGGTACTGTGCGACTACTTCCAGTGTGATCCTCCAAGTTTTAGCTATACTTTCCTAGATGTCACTTAGGTAATGTGCAAAGGTACCTGCATTGCCACTTATTCTCTTGGGGTCTTAAGTGCTCCCCATTGATGTATACCGTGCTACATGGAAACAACCTAATTTTTCACAAAAGTATGAATATGGAGGCTCCCTCCACCCAATTAGTGCTATTAAAATTAACAAACATGAATAGTGGAACTCTGTCCCCAAGTCTTATGTGTCTTTACAGTCATCGGGAAACATATTCAATAGATAGGGGGCCCACCTCAACATGGTTCCATTGGAATACTAAGCTGCAACTGTGACAACCCCTGTAGGGGCTTCCTCCTTACAACATTTTCTTAGAATTTTGCATGCCATGAGTTTTGTAGCCATCCTGGTGGCTACGTCACTGATCCTTTTGATAATCATCCCACATGAGCCCCTCTCTTTGCCATATGTTTCCTTCATTTCCTTGGCAAGATCCTTCTCTTTTGTCTTTTCATCTAGGTACTGCACAGGACTATCGCCCATTGATGATAGACCTATGATGAATGAAATCAATTCCATGTCAATGGAGATGAGTTCTTCCATCCATAAAAATCCTCAATAGAGGACTTCCATCAACTGATTGACACAGTTATTTACATATTCCCCCCTAGTGAAGTGGGGAATATCTACTAAGTTTAGGATCCATGTATTCACCAGGTCGACCTCCTATTATTTCAGCTGCATCATAGGGTCTCCAAATGGAGCTATACCTATGATTTCCATGTAGACTTGTTGCGCAAATTATGGGAATTTTCCAGCGTCATCCACATCGTGGTATGAGTAATTTAGCCTTTCCATGCACCCTAGTAGGGTCGACATGGCCTGTACCCCCTCTGGAATGCATGATAGTACAGTTGTTACATCATCCTGCTTGCACGGGGACCGCGCCATGGGATTTTTTCCCTTTCTTCTTACCGACACGCTATAGGTCCCAACCTTTGCTTGTCTATCTTCTGCACCCAATTTAGGCTTCCCGGTTATGTCCTCTACCATTCTTTCCTCCTACTGCACATACCCTACCCTAGTTTGTGGTCTCAACACCACAACTTCTGTCTACTCGCTAGCATCTGCATTTATTTTGTGGGTTCCTTCGGCCCTGGCTGATTGTTGTAGGTTGTTTGCGTCAACTTTTTCACGACCCTGTTCACTATCATGCAAATCCATGTCCATGTTGGTCATCATTGGGAATTTTACTTCTTCCTTGACCAGCATGGCACTCAGTGGTTCATCCTACGAGGAGGGAATTGCGTCAAAGTCAACAATTACCTCTCTTTGTGCCAATTATTGCTCTTCTTCCACAATTTTATGTGGTTCCCTAAGGCTACTTTTGGTTTTCCTTGCACTTTGGATATATGCACCAATATTTGGTGGTGCCATAGTGGGTATTGTGTTCTTTTCTGAATAGCTTCGACCAGTTCTCTCTGTGCACCTGTTTTTCTGAGTGCTCTCTAGCTTCGTGACTGTGCAATTTCACAATAAGTGTTTTTTTTCCCACATTTCCCCTTTATATAGAGGGTGTCATGAATTTATTGAAACTTCTTAGAGAAAATTATTTGGTTGTGATTAATGCATTGAATCTTTTTGAGTATGATTCATTTAATTCCATAAATGTGCCAATTCGCACATTTTTTCCCTGACGGTTGTTTTTAACTTTTCCGACCGTTGGCCCCTTTTCCAGTGCGCTGAACTTTTTTAGTGCATCGTGCATTTTTGTTGTGATTTTTCCTTAGCAAACGGTTTTTTTATTTCCATCACCCATATGTTGTGTGTCTATATTTTTGTTTTCGCGTTGAGGTCACTCTCTTTGCGCACAATATTTCCCAGTATTTTTGTATTTTCTTTCTTTTCTATTTTTGTGTTTATTTTCCCTTCTTTTTCTCCTTTTTATTTATTTTTATTTTTATGTTCTAATCTATACTATAGTACACTATGTACATTCCTTTCTTACAACTCTATAACTTCTAAGTGTTAGGAGGTCGACTATCCCTGTACAGTTTCGGTCGACTCCCATTGATCATTCCTTTTAGTTATGTTCCTGCCAGATCCTTTAGTTGTATCAATACCCCATATGTGATAGTATTTACTTCATAGGGCCCCAACCAATGCATTCTAAATTTACCAGGATGTTGGAAAAATTTACTGTCATAGAGAAATACTAGGTCTCCTTCCTTAACTAGAATTATAAAACCATGGGTTGGAAACAGTTGTGCCAAAACCGCCCAAAATGGACAAAAATGTGTGCCAAAGCCACCCAAAATGGACGCAAAAACCACCCTAAAACAACCTTCATTAAACGATTACACAACGACATCAAATATCAACATACCGACATTTTTTACATGGTAAAACCCTAATGTGGGGAAACATCCATAGCCCCAGCCAATGTGGCCACTTGAGGAAATTTATTAATGCAAAAGAAAAATACTTACAAGAGATTTTCTCACAATTGATCATCAAAAAATGACTCTCCATGCTATTTAAATAGATATCATGGACCAATCAGGTGCTAAACCACATATCAATGTAGTTGTTAATATCGAAGAGAATATGAGTCTTCGAATCACTCTATGTCTATAACATATCACACCCATCAAATTACAAATGCATACTAATGCATACTAAATAAACGAACTTTAACATAATGACACATTAGAACAAGTTGATATTAACTAAATAATGAGTTTCTAAGTATCCTAACATCCCCCCTTAAGAACAACTTGGTCTAGGTCTTTGAGTGTGCATATTTTCATAGTTAATCATATTGTATGAGCTTTCTGGAAATTACTGTGGGGGAATTTTTTAAATTTCCAACGTTTTGAGTGGATAATCTACCCATCATCATGGGAAAATGAAGCTATAATATGCTATAAAAGAGTGTTGAGGCTTAGTATTTAAGGACCAATTAGGAGATGACCATTGAGGAGAAAAGAGAAATGATAAAAATAAATAAATTACAATAATAAAATGATAAAGAGGCTTTAATAAAATAATAATAATAAAGAATGATGTTATGATATTGAAAAAAATGGGAAGGTTAGTCTCATATGAATGTTGACAAAATTAGGATATTTAATATGGTATGACCATTGAGGAGAGAAGATGAATTAGTAAAATAGTGAAATCGATGAGAAATTTGATTACAATAAAAATTCCAATATAATTGATTTCAGGATTAGTCACGAACCTTGTCTTACATGGACTATATCTCCGAAATTGTAGCGAACTAGAAACATAATTTTTTCCACATGTACTGTGAAATATCTACTTGATCTCCACAAAATTTCACTATCTGAAGCTTTCCATAAAAAAATGTTATAGAGAAAATTCTAATATGCCTTATTTACAACTGAATTTAGGATGAGTAAAAAACCCTATCTTCCATTGGCTATATCTTTGAATGTATAAGGACTCAGAACCTAAAATTTTTAACATAGGTACTTTGGTATTTTTCCTAAGTAATCTCAAAATTTCACTATCTGAAGTGGCCCAGAAAAAAAAAATATAGCGGAAATTCCAAGATGACTTTCTTGAAGTAGAAAAACCCTAGGATCGATGCTCTAATACCAAATGTTATGAACCAATGCCTTAAGAATGATAAAAAGTCAACGAATAACAGTTTACTTCAAGGGGGGAAACTTATTTTACAATATATTCAATGTAGAAGATGAGATAAGATGCTCTCAATAGTAGGTCTCCTTGGTATATATAGGTGACAAAGGATACAAGTATAATTAAAGGATACAATAAAAGGTTCTAGCCTACATACAAATATAACACTAGAAATGTAATAATTCAATATCTAGAGATTAGTAAATGGTTTTTTACTTAGCATGGGGATTTGTTGAGGGATTTACACATAACAAAATCAAAAGGATAACAATAAAATTTCATACATATAGATGAACCAAGGCGAACACGGGGATTATGAGCAACATACATACTAAAGGAAGAATGATCTCTCTTCATGAAAAAAAAATGTTAATTTAACAAGCATAAGATTCTTCTTATTGGAAAGAAAATCAACATTTAAATAAATGAACAAATTGAAAATGAATGTACATATTTTCAAAGGGAAAATTTAGAAAATGTGTAATATACAAACAAAAATAAACCTATTAAAATCCAGAGAAGCTACAAGACTTGTTATTTCATTCACATAATACCAAGACCATGGATTTCAGGCCCCTTTATATATATATATATATATATATATATATATATATATATA
>ML792888.1:262753-277105 GCA_009831015.1 Picea engelmannii | reverse complement strand
GATAATTATGTGTGGAAATTAATAAATAATAATGTTTCCTTAACCATAATTAAACTATGCTCGAGATCCATTCAAGGAGGAAGGAGAAACTTATATCGTTGGAAATATAATGAATCCAACCACATTGAAATCTTAATAATCCATAACAAATTATATTTTATAAAATATTGGAAGCAATTCTTAGCTTCCAAATGATAGACAACATGTACCTCATTTAAGAAAACAAGTCCAAGGTTAAATAATATAAATATTCAAAGTCAAACTCTATCGATTATAAGATCTATAAGTAAAACCCTATCAAAGAATAAGAAACAAGGTTATCAAAGAATAAGAAACATGGTTTGAGTATAAGAAACAAAATAAATGGTTCAACACATAGGAAAGGGGTCCCAATACTATCTAAATAACAAAATTTCAAGCATCTTTCAAAATAATCCTTAAATAATCTTTCAAAATAATCCCTAATGTTCAGTGGGTTTTGAATACATAGACAACTTAGGAACCACGACTTCTAGTTTAAGGGGAAAGCATAAAATTCTCAATTTTGAAATCAATACATGATGATAATAATAGTTTTCTAGGAAAGGGACATGTAAGACACATAATATGCACTCTGAGTAATGTAAACTAAGAAAAAACTCTACAATATACATGCATTGAGAAAACCTAGTAACGTTTCACTTAAGTTTCATCTTCTTCCAATATTTTCTATAACAATCAATTAATAAGGTTTAGTTGTAAAATGCAAAACTATAGCTTAGAGCTTGAACCCATAAAACCAATCTTTCCAATGCTTTAGATGCATTTAGGTATTCTTTGCCAATCTTGTAAATCAAAAACAATTTTCCAATCGATAGTATAACTTCCTAACAATTACACAAATAAAAAGACATCATAATAAAAGTAGTCACAAGATGAGAACAATGAATAGTAAAATCTTCTTAGAATTCCAAATGACCATAGTTTCCTTCCCCATTCAAATTGTTAAGATTAGTTAGGTACCAGAAATTCAAAGAAATCTTTATCCCAAAATAATAGACTCACCTTTACCAAAGAATTGTGAAGCCTTTGAAGAATATACCCAATGTACCCACATTCGTGGTTGGGATAACCTAACATAACTCCTAAGCACCACATAGGAACACATTTATTGTACTTAAAAGGACATGCTTGAAGTGGGAATACTAGGGACTTTGAATGCAATGTAATCTGCTCACCACAATTGAAATATAAAATATTATAACCTCAAAATCAAATCATAACCAAGCCTCCTAATGTCCAAAATTATTCCAAATCTTTCCCACCAAGATTTTAAACCATCAACAAATTCCAATTCAACTTAAAAATGTGTTAATAGTTGTACAAACAAGCCATGCATCACCTTAACTAAAATGAAGAAGCAAGTGTCTACTTACCTCAAGTAACTCTACCAAGCCCAGAACTAGACTTCATGTTATAGCAATATTTGCCTCACCATTGCTATCTTGGACATAGGACCTTTTTCCATTTCCCTATGCAGACTTATCATCCGTTTTTGATGAATTATAGCTAAAAATACATATTTTTCCACATATATGCGCCATATCTACTATACAACATGTGTATACGTAGGCTTCTTCACTACAGCCTGCGTAAATCAAGATTTTTTCCAGAAAATACAAAAATGAAGTCAAGTTTCCATATCACGATGGGAGATATCTGATCCTTAGGCTTCCATATACTGGAAACGTTTCAACTTGTCCCTTTAGTTGCATTTTGAAGGCTATACAAGCACAATTTCGAGCTATGGAAAAGAGGAGAAAGCATTCAACTTTGAGAGCAAAGTTACTCTAGAGAAATTACTTCATATTGAGTCTACATCCCTTTGTCCCTCAAGTCTGAACACAGTGTTCATCCCCCAAGATCTTTCCCTATTTATGAGAGAACCTCATTATCTCTTTCCTATGAGCTTCCCTTTGGTGGAGGATTGAAGTGGTGGAGGCCTAGTTGGTGTTAATGTTTATGCCATTATTATAGTTCTTTGTGTTATCACTGAAATTCCGTTCGCACATGGTTACAAGAACTCAGCATCGTCAAACCGTGATGAAGTCATCCATGGACCTGAATTAATACCAAAGCATTCAAAAAAGGTCAAAAAACTATACAAAGTAGTGAAAAATTGAAGAGCGCTATGCAGACATTGGGCGCGTGCGCATCCGTGGAACAGGAATGCAGAAATCGCGCATAGGTGCACGATGCGCGACTGTTAGCGCAAAAAGACACGCACCTGCTAAACGGTGCATTTATGAGAGTGTTCGGCCTCCCACCCACTTATGGTTTAGCTCCCAAGCTGATTTGACCCTCAAATCTGGACTGGATCTGACTGGTGGGCTGGTCAAAGACCTAAGAATTCCCTAATTGGCCTCTTTTCACACTACAAAGTAGTTAAACAATAACCCAAATGAATGCTATAAAAAGACATGAATGCACCTCATTTTCTCAAGGAATTCAAAGTAATGTTATGCTGCCTCTATTGTCTTGAGGACTCCATCCTTGTCAAGAGCATATTGGAACCATTACATTGGACAATCCACCTCACCCATTGAGTGGATTTGTAAAGAGTTCTTTCATCATCATTTTCCATTTTTCTTTGTTGTAAGAAGAGCTAGCTAGTGGGGGTCCAAGAGCCCTCCCTTGGAGGAAGAAGGGACTCATAGTCCCCTTTCTTCTTGGTGCTTTGGTTTCACTAATAGATCAGCCTCAAACATTGGTGACATGGGTCTTATGGTTCTTTTTGTTTCTATGTCCCTATGCTCATGAATTTAGTTTTTATTACATCTCTTAGTTTAATTCTTAACTGTATTTTTTATTTTCTTTCCCTAACTCTTTTCCTTGTAGTTGTCCTGCTTAGCAGACCCAACTGAGTTTGCAAGCACCTCTATTTTTCTCACCAAGGTGACGAAAGAGGTGCAACAGATTGGCGACTCCACTGGGGAAAGGTATTAATTTCCTACCCCATTTGGGTTTTTCTTGCTCTTCTTTTAGTTTGTTTAACTTGCAGGTGCACTAATTGGCCTAAGCCGACCTGCCAACCAGTCAATTCCAAGTCGAATTGAGAGAAATCCATTCAGATTTTTCATTCATGGTTGTGTGCCATATATGCATGGGTTTTTAGGACCACAGACGTGCATCGTGCTCCCATGCGCCTGATTCACAATTATGTTATGTGCACGCGTGCCTATTGACTTGTCTTTGTTCGCGTGTTTGCGCTCTGCGCACCTCTGTCTCCACTGGGACCCATGCATCTGTGAAAAATTTCACATTGTAAAGTTGTTGAGATGTGGGGAAGGCCATTTTCCATCTTAAAAATGATGTCAAGCATGTTTTAAAGCCGCACCACACTTAGTCCCCTCATCATATAAAGGGGTTAGTCAAAAAACACATAGGCACTTAGGAGGATAAAATCAATTTCCCTTCTTTGTTTTTTGCCACATGGATGGCTTGTTTTGACTCACAATATAAGTTGGAAATCATTTTTAATCACATTTAAATTGCATTGGGACTAGAATTTGAGTAACAATCGTTTAGTTTTCTCTTCTCTTGCACCTCCAAGCGATCTTGTGAATCAGAAAAAGATTGTGAAACGATTTCATCTCCCTTAAGAACATTAAAAACCTTTAGGAGAGGACAACAACCCTTCTTGGGACTCCTCTTAGTTTTCTTTTTCAAACACATCTTAATATTGTAACGGGCCCATACATGCCCACATGCTACAAAGATAGGATAGTGTTTGAATTTTTTCTTTCTTAGATCAAAACACTAGGGAAGTTTAAAGGTTTTGTAACGGGCCCATACATGCCCACATGATCAATCTATGATAGTTTCAAAAATTTTCTTAGATTACATTACAATAGGGAGTTAAAGGGATAGTAACGGACCCACATGTCCACATGCTAGCTTCCTAGGGACTTTTGAATTATGCAAAGTTGTACCAAAGGAACTTAGTTAATTAGGTAATCAAACACTTGTAAGGACCAAGTGAAGTCCACATGCAGTAAGGTGACATCTAATTCACTAAAAAATTGGCACACTTTCACTCACACACAAAAGTCACTTATCACTCACATAGCTTCTTCTTGAAATGTGGAGGTCAAAGTAAGTTTCCTCCAAAAGGTATTTCGAAAATACCCCACCCTTTTCTTGACGAAACTATCCACTCCCATTTTAAATCAATGAGGTTGGTTTACACCCCCAACCTCCCAAAACAACTACATCTAAAATCTTTCTAAAAAATCACTAAGTTTTCCTCCACAAGAGGTGCCAAAAGAATTTTTTTAGTCTAGGTAGGATTTCAGGGATAGGCATCCAAATAACTCCCCGTTATCTGGTTCTCACATTGTCAAAAACATATAAGTTGTCAAATAGGGAATTGGAAATCCTCCAAGTCAACTGTTCCTAATACCATAAGGTGGGGAGATACCCGTGAAGGGTTGAAGGCTGAGGTCCGGTTGTTCTGTGCGTCCCCCATTGAGGCACCCACCTCTTGGATGGGATCCAACTTGTGACCCATTTCTTAGGCTGAAAATCTAAATGTCGCACTTTGACCGAGGTACCTAGTGACCAACTTTAGGACATCTACCCAGGTGGCAATTGTGGGCTGCAATTGCACCTTGATTGGATTTTGTGTGGCTATTGGTAAATATCGTCAACTCTTCTTGGATATTCCCCCTTTACCCCTCATTATAACCAATTATTTCATCCTTCACTAGTTTCTCTTCCAGTGACTTCAGACCCCACTGTTGAGTACTATTGGAAGGTCCAGTGCTATTTGAGAGGAAGGACATTACGTCTCCTAGGACAGGAGAATTTTCTTTCTTTTTGATTCCCCACACAAACAAAACCCACTTACCCATATATATATGCTTCTTTTTCAAAAAACATTTTATGTATGACACACATCCGATTACAGTTTGATTTGGATATATATATTGTGTAAACATTTAACGCAAAGGCTCTTGTTTCTATATTTCTCTCACCACTCTTTGCACACATTCATGCAGCTAGTCTGACATCATAGGGGAACCACAGAACCCCTGTCATTCACGATGCTTGAAAAACCTCCCTCCTATCTTAGGGGGAGTGTCTAGTTGTGCCCACTCATCGACACCTCCTTCACACACTCCTGTGAGTGCTATTGTTTTAGGATCAACTTTGCTTGGTTCTACATTACTTGGGTCCTATTCCCAAGGTCATCCGTTCACTCTCTCTCCTTTACACGGAAGTGGGGGACCCACTTCCTCTCAAAGAGGAAGCACCAACCCACTTAGCCCCCCTCAAGGGTCAGGTTCACAACACACNCCCCCCCCCCCCCCCACTGCAGATGCCATATTTGGCCTCTCTCAACATACCGGTTCTCAGCAAACTCACCAATGATCCTATATTACATGATCCCACATGGCCTGCAATGCCAACCAAACTACCTTCAGACATACCAAAGTTTGAAGGAAAGGCAGGCAATGACCTTGTCAACCATGTCATGACCTTTCACCTATGGTGCTCTTCCAATAGAATTATGGATGATTCCATCAGACTGCGATTATTTCAACATGCACTCACTGGCCCATCAGCTAAATGGTATGTCAAAGAAAAATTAGGGTCCCATGCAACTTTTGAGTCATTGGCCAAAGCATTCTTGACCTTCTTCCAATTACCCATCTGCCATGAAAATGGTCTAGAACTACTTTCTAATTTCAAACAAACCTCAGCCACACATATCGCTGACCACATTCACAAGTGGCGTAGGTGACATAGTTTGTGCAAAGCAGAAACCACCAAGAAACAGTGTCTCGACTGGTTTCGTAGATCACTTGTCTCTCTCCTCGGTAAGGATGTAGCTTCCACCTTCCCTTAATCTGAAGAGGAAGCCATCAGTAAAGCCCAACAATTTGGCCAAGACAGACCTGGGATGTCTCACTCAGTAGATGGACTAATCGGTGCCACCACTCACCACGACCCACAACCCCAACCACCACCAATGTATGGAACACCTCAATACCCACCGGCATACGGGGGCACTGCTTATTACCCCCCACCCCCTTATCAACAACCATACCCTGTTGCTATACCTCCACCCATCAGTGGAACACCGTCGGCACCCCCCATACATCCACCTATTCAAACAAACTCTGGTACCCCCTCTACCTCACCTTATAGTACTAGCGAAAGCACTACGCCTTCCTATGTACCTTATGGATCAGTGCCACCACAGAATCCATACTTTCCATTTCCTGGTCCTCCACAACCCATGGCTCCCCCACATCCTCATGTGGGGGTGAATTTTGTTCAACCCTTTGTTGTTCAACAATACCAAAGTTTTGAACAGTTGAATATAGCCAATCAAACCCATCCATCGAACAATTCCAAGAAGAAAGGATGGAACATGAATAACAACAACCCAGGTGAAGGGGGGAATCAATCCCCACAGCACCAACCCACTGGGGGCAACCAGAACCAAGGGAACCAAAACCGCCAAGGGGGAAATAATAATAAATGCCAAGGGAGAAATAACAACAATGTTAAAACCATCTTCCCTTGTGCCCTTTGTGGTGAGTTCGGCCATTACACTCATCATTGACCTTAGATTGTGGATTTCAAATAGTTTAAAGACTCTGGTAGTCTTCCCCATCCTCCCACACCGCCTGCCCCTCAGCAGGCACCACAACAATATGTGCAACAACCCCCTCCCACTGTGCTGCAAAATCCTCCTCACAAGTGAGGAAGAAATCCTTCTACAAACACGTAATTGTCAGTATCATGCACCCGTTGAGTCTACCCCCCTCCCTCCAGAGACAAACACTACATCGACGGGACCCCTGTTGGTGATTCCTTTCCCTTCTACCGAACCACCTCTTCGCATCCCTCACATCCCATTGTGCAGGAATGTCCACAACCCACAGGCTATGATAGCTCGTAACTATAGTATGGTAGATGAATTAGCACAATCCTCGGCTGCCATGTCAGTCTTGGAAGTTGTCCAGACTTGTCCTACTCAGTGGAAATCACTACTTTCCACCTTGGGGGCAGTCGACCCCGCAGATACCTGACTCATTACCTTTGATCTTGACAGCGGAGACCCTCGTCTTCCCACCTTGATCGCTTTTCAAATACTAGTGAAAATATGGAACATCATAGTTCATCGATGTATCATCGATGAAGGTGCATCTACATGCATTATGTCCAAAATGGTATGGTAGAAACTTGGTTCCCTGGAACTCATACCCTCTTCCATCACATTACAAGCTTATGACAGATGGACATCCTCTCCTGAAGGGCTCTTCCAAAATGTCCCCGTCGAACTCGGGGGAAAGACTATTCTCATCAATATCGAAGTTATTGACGCCCCTCTCAATTATAATATCTTGTTCGGTCGTAGCTACATGTATGCTATGAAGGCAGTCACATCTTTCGTCTTTCGGACAATGATGTTCCCTCACAATGGAAAGATCGTTATTATTGACCAAGTCTCACATTATGAACCTAACCCATATGCCAACATCGATAACATTCTTCCTCTCATCCACACAAGCCATGATGCATATCCACTCGTCGAGCTGGGTCCTAGGATTTTTAAAGATCCATCCTTGTTAGGAACGTACCATGGAGAACCACCACTCCTTCGTCCTTCCAATCAAGTATGCTTCATATCATCTAACGGAACTCACACAGAGTACACCCTTCCTCCTACAGAGGCATCTATCATAACTGATGTCCCCCTCATCGCAAAACCTCCTCCTCAAGAACCTCCTACACACTCATCGACCCCACCAGTCCACAATTCCCCCTCTCCCACATGACATATTCTAGTTTGGGAGACAGTTCCCCAAGCCATCACTCAAATTCCCTTCTTTTACCCTCCACTAGGTATTGAATCTTTTCAGGTAGCCGCCACACTCACACTACCTAATATGGTGTTAGAAATCCCTGTTTGGTATTTACACCCACCATAGATGGTCCCTCGACCATCCCTTCCTCCCCAAAAAGAAGAAATCCCCATGAAGATTCCCATTATTACTCCAACCACACCCCCACTCACTAACCCCCCTACTATAGTTGGGGGAAGGAGAAAGAAGAAGGAGCCCATAGCTCCACCTCCTCCATGCATCCCACCACCTTGCGTGCTATGTGAGAAAGAGGGACACCAAACCAACAACTGTCCATCACTACCAGAATTATGGAATTTGATCCCACTCAATCACAGTCCCCCAATCCCCGCCACTATTGCTAGTCCCACCACTACCACCCCCCCTTCCATTAGTAAAGGTTTGAGGACCAAACACACTTGTGCTATATGTTCAGAGTATGGCCATTATAACCATCATTGCCTAGCCCTACCATGCTTTCGACAGACATTAGTTGCAGTAGGCCAGAACTTCCAGAACAACCCTAGTCCTGTGACATTCTCCTCAACAAATATCAATGACATCCGCTATGTCACCACTTCAGTCAATGAACGTATGAGGTGCCCTTTCTCTCTCTGTGAATCATTAGCTCATTTCACCTACCAATGTCCTATGATCCTTGAATACAGGCAATGCCAATTGACTCTGCTTCACCGACCCACAGAGGCGATAATTGACATTACCTCGTCACTAGAGGATCTTCACGTCATTTCTCCTGAACCCAAGGCCCTCCCAACGCCTCCATGGTTCTTAGATGACTTATCTGAGGATTCACCCCCCAACCCCCCCAACTCTCCTGCTCATTCCCCTACAGAAACTCTCCACCCAACCACCACGGGTACCCCTCAGTACTTCAATATATGGTTTATGTCAAGTGAACCCTCACCATCCCCTAAAAATGTTCCCCCTGCTTCTTCACCAAGGGGCAACCACACGACCACTGTCACCGAGATCACTTCTCACGACCCCTTTTATTCCCGTCACTTTCAATGCGACGAAGAAATACTCGAAGAGTTAAACCACATAGACTCTACCTGGTATGCGCTACACCATCGCACACTCTTCTCTCCATAGGAATCCTCCATGCCTCCTAACCAAAACCCCATTTACACAGTCGAAACCAAGGATTTTATCCCCTCAGGGCCTATCGACTAGTTCATAAATCCCATTCCTGCCCCTGATGCTTTTGAAGAAGGCAACATGGCCAACATTTCCCCCACCATTAAAATTGACATTTCCATTAACAATGGCATCGTCGAGGAAATCACCATTGGAGCTGCTTGCACTCAGGAAATAACCACATATAAAACCCTCTTCCAAGAATATAGGGATATTTTCACCTGGTCATACACGGAAATGCCTGGCCTTGATCCCTCTATTGTCAAACATCGCATCGACACCTGGCCTAAAATTACACTGGTTCACCAAAAACAATGACCGCTACACCCATCCAAAGTCGTGGCTATCAAAGCCGAAATCAAAAAATTACGCATTGTCGGTTTCATTTACCCCATTGCTTATACCTCGTGGGTTTCCAACCCTGTACCCGTTAACAAAAAATAGGGTACTATCAACATTTGCACGGACTTTTGTGATCTCAATCACGCATGTCCCAAAGACAACTTTCCAACCCCTTTCATCGATCAAATTATCGACGACTGTGCCGACCACGAGGCTCTCTCCTTTATGGATGGATTATCTGGCTATAATCAAATTCAAATCCACCCAGCCGATCAGCATAAAAATTCATTCACTACCCTATGGGGTACTGATCTGAAAATAGAAGGCTGACTTATTATGCTATGCAAGCACCCCCTACTTCAATAAATTAAACCTTAATAGGACCTTTCTTCATGTGTTAAAATATGCAAGATGATTTATGTGTTAAGTTCATGCTTCTTCTTTTCAATGTTCTTGTGTGAGGAAATGTTCTTTTAAAAGGTTAATTAGGTGTTATAAACCAATGTACAGCAATATAAAGTGCAGAAAATAACACAACAAACTCACAACAATAACAAGATGATAAAGGAGTTCACCCCTCTTTGGGCTACATCTCCTTGAGCCTCCTTCAATGGACTTGGCTCTTTGGGATTAGTTGTCAAATGTTCTTTTACAAGCTGCTTCTCAACTCCAATGGATTTACATATTGTACCATTGGGTTCATAATACATAAAAACCCCAAAAATGACTATTAGAACTCTAAAAATGGATCTTGTCTCATCCAGTAATGACCTCTTCTACATGTGGCCTCCAAGATTCTCTGAGATTCAATGTGGAAAAAACACCTGTAAAAGTCCTCCAATGGATCTGAAACCTATCCCAATGTGTTCAAAGCACAATAATTAGTAAAAAATGACTATTCAGTCTCAGAAAATAGATATGTACTCATCTGAGCAATGCCTCAAACAATGAGGGCTTCAAGCTTCCTAGAGCTTCCTCAAACTTCAATGGTTAAAAACTTGCAAAAGAAGTATTCAAAATCCT
This sequence comes from Picea engelmannii, assembly GCA_009831015.1. Classification (NCBI taxonomy): domain Eukaryota; kingdom Viridiplantae; phylum Streptophyta; class Pinopsida; order Pinales; family Pinaceae; genus Picea; species Picea engelmannii. Next base: position 266,684 of record ML792888.1, on the reverse strand, counting down.
GTGAAAGCAGTGCCAATGGACTCAGAACATCCAAAAACCCCTAGTTGGGCTTTTTCGGCACCTCATTTGGCCAAAAACTCAAAAAGTTAGGCCTCCTGCCATGTTTCCCCCTTCAAGCTCTGTTACTGGTTCGCCATTTCGCACCTGTGTGTGAATGAACCTAGCTTCTGGCATTTCTCATGCCTAAACTCAGCACACGTGCACCTTCTGAAATTGGTGCCAAAATGTTGCACCGTTAGCGAAACTAAAGCCCCCCAAGTCGGAGGTGTGGGGCGCATGGGAGTCATGTGGTCACGTCCCAGCGCTAAAATAGGGCTCAGTTCCAAAGTGAAACCAAGATTGGACAAGTGGCGGGCGCATATGTGTTAACCGTTCCAATCGTTGGAATCCACAATGTAAAAATCTGCGCGCATGAGGTATAACCACTGGTCATGTGGAGTACCCATAGAACCGGGCTCCATTACACATACATTCCCGCGCATAAATATTATAACAGGGTTACAATGTGATATAACCAAACCACGGGTCACAAATTTTAATAAACCCTGTGCACCATTTGCCAAAAGCATTGGTCACATGTAAAAGGAATATGCTCGCGGGATGAACCTTTAAACCAATCCCCATGCACCCAAATAATATATATGGTCATATTTTAAAATGCAATACAACCGTGGACTATAAGTTCACGCACCACCTCCGTTTACAATGGTCGTATGGTAAAATAATAGGACCACAGGCTGCCGTTTCGAACCCCGTGCGCTATATAGAAATGTTCATATGTAATGGCATAAAATCGGGGTCGGGGCTAAGCCCTGGCCCGACTCCCCACCATTTTCAACATTGTTCAAATTGAAATAAATTTTTTAACACATAGTTAATAAGAACTATGGCGCGGAATGATGGCTAGTGGAGGTTTGTGAAGGCGTTTGTAGAGTGTGGAGGTATGGGGGTCGAACCCCGCGGCCTCCATAAAGTTTTAATAAACGAACCAAAAGCCATTAGCCAATACAGGGGTGCCACGTGGCAGCCCATGACTGGGCCACGTGGCACTCTACAATTCGCTCAAATGATGCCACGTGTCACTAAATGATTCGACCACCATCAACCAATCAAAATATTCCATGTCACCTGCCACGTCAGTAGGTGCCATGTCACCGTATGGTCACCACGTCAACTGTACGGCCTCTGTCCAGTCAGCATGTACGGACTGCCCAGTGAGCATCCCTTTTTTTTGCCTATTTGGCTCAGCGAACAGATCGCGATATCTTCTCCATACGGACTCCATTTGAGAAAGTAAATATACCGCTGGAATCAGGAAGACGAGACGGATGCAATGGAACTGTTTTCATCGCATTCCGAGCACTTTGAAAATTGAGCAAATTTTTGACCCCTGGTCCAGATTTTGATCAGGTACTTTTTCATATCGTGTCATGCCTTTTGGCTTAAAGAATGCCAGCGCAACTTTCCAGCGGGCTATGACATACATCTTTCACAATCTGGAAAATATCATCCTTGCCTAATTGGACGATCTCACAACTCGATCCAAGAAATGCACCGAGCATCTCGATGATTTACGAATCATTTTTCAATGGTGTCGTCAGAACAACATCCGCTTGAATCCTCTCAAGTGTGTATTCTGTGTCACCGTAGGGTGCCTCCTCGGTTTTATTGTTTCCCAAATGGTATTACCGTAGACCCCCTCAAAGTCCAAGTTATCACCGAAATTCCACCTCCCCAAAATTTACAACTTCAGAGTCTATAGGGAAAAGCTAACTTTCTTAGACGCTTTGTCCCAGATTACGCCATACGCGCACACGGTTTCCTTCTCTTACTACATCACGACATCCCATTTCACTAGGACGACCATGCCCAATAGTCATTTGACGATCTTAAAATATCGCTTTCACATGCACCTCTAGTTAGTGCACCTGACTACAATCGCGACTATATCCTCTATGTATCAACATCAGCTGTATCAGTAGCCGGTGTCCTCGTCCATCTAGGTGATGACAATCATGAGCATGTTATTTATTATGTTAGTAAAAACCTCTCAGGGCCACCCTTAAAGTATAAACACGAAGAGAAACTTGCTCTTCCAGTCATCCTCGCAATCCAGAAACTGCACCACTACATTCTGCTTTGCACAACAAAGGTCGTCGCAGACTCCAACCCTATGTAGTACCTTCTCAACCATCGACAAGTTAATGATAAATTTTCTCAATGGATCGTTATCCTTCAGGAGTATGACATCGATTTCTCAACACCTAAGAGTAAGAAGGCCCTCCTTCTCGCTGAACTTGTCACGACCCTCCCCTTTGACACCACCAGTGCCCCCGTCAACACCGACTTTCCCGACGAACATCTCTTTTACATCACTTCAGATGATCCTTGGTACGGAGACCTCCTCATCTATCTCCGCACTCAGAAGTTCGGTAACCACCTTTCATGCGATGATCGTCATCATATTCGCCATCAGGCCCCCCGCTACCTCCTCATCAGAGACATCCTATATCGGCGGGTCATCGACACCATCCTTCATTGATGCCTGACTATTGACGAGGCCGATAGAGTCTTAAACGACTGCCATAGAGGTGCATGTGGAGGCCATATTTTGGGCATATCCACTGCTCAAAATATTATCTGAGCTAGTTACTTTTGGCCTACCTTGTTTCATGATTGCATTCATGCCATGAAACGATGTGAGCAATGTCAGCTCTATGCCAACAAATCCCGAGCTGCCCCCGCTCTTCTTCACCCTGTCATTACTACTGGCCCTTTTTGTAAATGGGGCATCGGCTTCATGACTTGTAATCCCCCCTCCAGCAATGGTCACAAATACATCGTTGTCGTCGTTGATTACATCACTAAATGGGCAGAAGCTATGCCCACTTTCAACACCATCGCTGACACTGCAATGCGTTTTTTCTTTAACCACGTCATATCATGCTTTGGAGCACCCCTCCAACTCATTTCCGATCATGGGAAACACTTCAAGAATGATATCTTCATCGAACTCTCATCTCGGTTAGGATTCTCTCATGAGTTTGCCTCACCATATTACCCTCAGTCTAATGGACAGGTCGAAGCAGTTAACAAAGTTCTCAAGACCATGTTACAACGCATGGTTAATAAACATAAAACCAACTGGCATCATATGTTATTTTCTGTGCTATGGGCCTACCAAACGGCTGTGAAAACTGCCACTAGTTTCACACCATTTCATTTAGTCCATGGGGTTGAGGCCACTCTTCCCATCGAGTGCGAAATTCCCACCTTACGCACTGCAATTGAGCTATTACCCGACACTGCTCCAATGGAGAAGCGCTTGCTGAACTTGGAGTCTCTGAATGAAGATCGTCGATCTTCCTTAGAGAACAATGAGGTAGCTAAAAAATGATCCAAGGCTACCTTTGATTGCCATGTCAACCTTCGCTCATTTCGTGAAGGCAACCTCGTCCTGGCTTACGATATCGCTCATGATACCTTTGGCCATGGAAAATTCGAGTCACTTTGGCATGGCCCATATGTTGATACTGAGAGGGGGGTGAATCAGTATCAAGTACAATTTAAAAACCTTTTTCAACTTATACTTAAACCATTCAATTATATCCAATGAGCAATGAACAATAGTATAAGAGTTACACCAATACACCACAATACACCATGCACAATATATGAGAAATAATCAATAGTTTTGTTCAGGGGAAGTAATGACTTCCAAAGGTAGCTACAACTTCCAAATGTAAAAGGAGGGATAAACCTCCAAGAGGAAGATACAATCCTCCAACATCAAGAGATATTTGAATTCTCTATCCTTTCCCCTTCCTTCCACCCAAGAATATATGAGAGATAATAAAACTTTACATTAAATCATCACCATCAACCAATCATCACATAGAACCTGATAATGCTTTCTGAGACTTCTTCAATT
>ML792888.1:245076-258966 GCA_009831015.1 Picea engelmannii | reverse complement strand
CTCTAATTTTCACTCCTTGAATCCTCCCCAAAAAGAGGTTATAGAAAGAATGGTAGACTTTATTCAATTCTGGTCTGTTCAGAAGACCCAACTTGTACAACATGCCCCGCGCTCAATATTTAACATCTGATTCTGAAACTCGCCAACACAAAACTAAAATCCATAATATTTCTAATGGAAGTGGTCCCACTATATTTAGAGTCTGTATGAAAAATTTATGATTGTTTTACCCAGAACACCTGTTTATTGACTAGTTTCAGGACTGGTCACAAATCCTATATTCCACAGAGTGTATCTCCATAATTATAGAGAATAAAGAGATGAAATTTTTACCAGAGGTACCTTGATATTTCTTCTCAATACCATAGCGATTTCACCATTTGAATCATTCTAGAAAAAAATTTATAGCAAAAATGGTAAGATGACCTGAAAATAACATACCTTAGAACACATCACCAAAAGACTTCATCCTCCCTTGAAATCTGACCTTATTTAACTTCTTCTTCCCTCTTAAATTCGACTTGTATCAAATGAATGTATAATGATATTTATTTATACCATTTATGTCACTTCTATTTAACATTAGGGCCAACCTGACACTTTCTTATTTTGTAATTATTTTCTTTAATTATTTTCAGGGCCTACATGTACTTCCTTTTTCAATTCACTTTGTCATCTTCAAAAATTCATTTCTCCTCAACCATGAGGATCCATGTGACATGCCACATACCACTGGAAACAACATGATGTATACTATCCATTCATGGGTGTTGTATATGAATGTGCATTTTCCTTCATGTCCAAATACCTTTATCAATCTTGCGGTTCAAAACCCATGACTAGGGTTGACATCAATGACAACAATCAATATTCCAACACCATATATCATTCAACATTGCCTCACCAAAGGCGCATATATTATGGCCTATCTCGAAGGCCTCTCTCTCAAATAACTCTTCAACAGGTTATACTTAAAGCAATTTTACGCTTAAATGTAGTCATTCTACTTTAGGTTATTTCTTTCATAGTATTTTTAATCTTTTTTCCTTCCCTCATGTCTAAACTATCCTTTGTGCTATTGACAGATGCTTCCTTCACCAGCCTACCACATCGGTTATGCTGACGCTACCAACCGTTGGACACAAAATCTCGCTTCGGCTGCTTGGGCTCTCTACACCCCCTCACATGAAATGCTCCATTCGAGCGGCATATGCTTGGGGTCAACAACCAACAACCAATCTGAATCCACCACCATCATTGGCCTCTTGGCCGATGCCCAACATCATCGTATTCATCACCTTAGCGTCTTCCTAGACTCTCAACTAGTCGTACTCCAGCTCAACAATGTGTACCACGTCTGTGATCCTTGCCTCTTTCGCAAATACCTGCAGGTTAGGATTTTATCTTGAGATTTTGATTCCATTACATTTACACATATTCCAAGACAATTGAATCAAATTAAAGATAACCTAGCTAATATTGTGTTAGACTGGCATATATCACATTATTCTACACATCCATAAACATATAACAAAAACATGTCACAACATATATATAGAATAGACATCATCAAAACATTAACCAAAAACATATAAACACCACATAGATCTCAAAAATGTATACTCATGTATATATAAAGGTCCACAGTGCCATCCGAATGTTTACATACAAAAAATACAAGTATCTGCAGGCCAATGCAGCACCTCGGTACAAAATGGGCTCACCAGCCTATATACAAACAATATATGTACATCATTTCCTAAGAGCACCACTCACGGTGCCTCTAGAGCACCACCGCCTACTCCTCCCTTAGGAGGTGGTGGCCCACCACATCCTACCCCAAGAGGTGGTGGTCCCCCCCCTATCGGCCCATCCTACCCTGACAACAGTCGTCTAGTTGTCAACGCAACAGCCACTACTACTCGTCGTACTATGGCCCGCCATGGTGATGGCACCCCCACACATTGCTCCAGGAATGCCTTGTCCTAGATGCGAGACCATATGCCCTCATGCACCTCCTATAACACCATCTCCAGACTACGACATATGTCCTCAAAGTCCGCTCCGGCAGCCACCGGAGGAGCATGTGATGGCCCAGCACCAGGATCATCGAACCAGTGCCTCCTCGCTGCCCTCTCTAGCTCAGTTGGTTGCACCGCGACATCCTCATGCCAACGTCTCTCTCCCCACAGCGGTCTCTCCGGTGCCCTCTGCAACTCCACCTCGTGCCCGCGAGGTGCCACATCTTCACATGAAACCAAACACCAGATAGTATCAGCATCTATATCATATACATAAGGCATGCTATCTCAAAAAACACAAAACATACATATCATCATCATCAAATAAAATCAACATACCTCGGTGGTCAAAAACCTCCCCTGGAGGTAGCACCATATCCGGATCATCCTGGATGTCAACCCTAGCATAGGGGTACCGTAGTATCACCTACGGCATCTACCGCTAGACCTATGCCACCTCTGCAGTAAAAAAGTGGCCACCCTCGCCCCCACCATGGCGCAGCAACACGGTCGAACACCACCTCAGTCATGGCTCTCACGCCCCAGGCGCACCCAATAAAATCCTAGGGCGCAGCATCGACACCCTCTCCAAAAACCAAGCCACCAGGATGGAACCAAAGGAAAAATCCCCTGTACCTGTGGACCGACAGTGGTCCAACTGCCCCACCATCCTCACGTGCAACGTAAGCCCCCAAGCGAACTGCTCGTCGGCCAGCACTCTCCCCATCACCAACAACTGGTCCCCACTGATCCTATGGGTTGCCAGTGACCCATATACTCTCACAATCATCCCTGCTATACAGCGGTACACCAGGGCATCTATTGACCCAATGCTCACAACCATCCCAGACATAAAGTTCTGACCTGAACAGTATCTCTGGCCAACAGTCTCTAGGGTCAGGTCCCTCGGTAGTACCGGCTCCGTCGGTAGGGGAACACCCCAAAACGGGAGCCCAGTCAAGAAGTACACATCCTCCACCGTAGTGAAGGGGATCTTCTCTCCTCGCACAAGGAAGTAGTGCATCTCCAGACTCCACATCTAGATCAGGAACTGCAGGAGATACTCATGTGCCCATATCAATGGGCACTCAAAGAACTTTAGAAACCCATAGGCTGCTAAAGTCGCTCACACACCTGGCTCCTCAATAGCCACGACGTCTCACAGCTGAGACCAATCTCGCTCTTGCCAACCCACTGGCATCGTGCAAATTGTGCACCTACAACCACAACAAAGAGTCATCTATCAACCCACAAGACCATCAACAACATCACAAACATCAATTTTACACCCGTCAACTTTGCCTCTAAGGAACGACTGTTTTAACCCACAGGCGTGCACACATGCACGCTTGTTCACTACACAGGCGCGCATGTATGTGCACCTGTTAGCTTCACAAGCGCGCTCTCAGGTGCTCCTGTTACCTACACAGGTGCTTTCTCAAGCGTTCCTGTTACCTACATAGGCACGCACTAGTGTGCGCTTGTCCACAGCACAGTCGCGCACAAATACACAGTTGTACGGTCGACAGGCGCGCATATAGTGTGCGCCTTTAATTCCCTCACCTGCACCCCCATGCATGTCTATCCGGTGGGAAAGTGTGCATGTGTGCATGCCTACTTTCGGATTGCCCGTGTATGTGGAGCCCACACCCACAAAACCCCTCTGTACGGCCCTTCGTACAACCCCTGCCCAAAAAATGAAATCCTATTTCTATGCAGGATGATAAGACCACTAACCTGACGTTCACTAATCGCCAATCAGATGCCTCGTCCTCTCTGAATCTCCAAATCTCCTCTGAAAACTGCTCATCCAGTCACTATTTCTGCAGGTACAAATGAGGTGGCAATGTGGGCCCTACAACTATATATAGGCCTTTTTTCCAAACTTCCACCCACCATTTCGGGAGCCCACAGTGTCTGTTTCTCGATCCATCTTCAGCCATGGGATCAACATCCCATCATCTACATAACAGCAGTCCCTGGGCCTCTTTTCATCTTGAGCCCCCGAGGCACCATTTTTTCATACCCTGGTCAAGTACGCATGCACATTTTCACACTTATCAAATACATGCTCATATCTTTGATTCTCTTTAGATATTGTTCACGTTGGGTATTTGGTTTTCATGTGTGCAGGTACTTGATCATCATACATCAGCACAACCCCTTCAGGTATATACTCATCACTGGCATGTAGTATTTCCCTCTATATCGCACTTACATTTCCATTCACACCCTCTGACATTTGCCTCTAGGATCCCCAGTCCCGACTCTGCAGTACCCTCACCTCCATTTGCATTTTTGGTACTGTTACCTGGTAGCATTCTTACCCACATGAGTTGTCCCATTCATATCACCTTTTGACACTTCTAACACTCATGCTGTTTTTCAAAACCCTTTAGGGATGGGAGTCCTGATAGTATTTCATCATGTCGCAAATCAACCACATACTCTTCCTCATTTTGCTAGCTTTCCCACACAGACTCCCAGATTATCTCTTCACGGTTCTTTTTTTTTTTACTGCACCTCCACAGTATCATGAACCCTACATTTCATCCACAATCAGTTTTCCCATTTGCAAATATCCCTTCATTTCACCTACCTCATACAGAAACTCACCAATGCGGCCCCCACCCTTCATCAGTTTTCCGAGAAAATTATGCCCTACATGGGCAACCCATATCACATTGGGGCACCCAGTTTTGTATTTGTACATTTCTCCCCAATTATTCATTATTTATTGTATGAACACCTTTATTTCCAGTTGTTACATTATCCTTTTTTATCGTCACCTTTGGTGACTTGCTTCCCTCTTTTTGGCCAACCGCAACCCATGTCACCCTTGGTTGGAGAACTACTTCTCATCTACCCTTGCTGGCATCGTCCATATCTTTAGAGTACCCCACGGGTCACTCACATCTACCCTATGAATTTATTCACCTTGTCCCGTCTCTGGCACAACTTATCCCCAGTATTTTCATCCCCCTGACACTCGACCTCGTTGAACGGTTGCGACCACTTTTTCTCTCACACATACTCCAACCAAGGGCAGTCTTGAGTCTTCCCACATCTTGACTTCGACCATATACCTCTGCCACTTCCTCACCACAATATATTTCATGAAGCCATTTGCTTCTGGGAGTCAATATCTTGATTCTCATTTTCCACTCAATGAGAGATCTTGGATGGCACAGTTTTCCAGAAGGACGACAATATCTTGATTCTCATTCTCCACTCAATGAGAGATCTTGGATGGAATAGGGTGAAACACCATTGCTCCCTACTATCGTTGACCCCCATGACATTCGATGCCAACACTTTCTCATGTCATGGTGGGTCTTACTTTGTGACTATTGCAGTTATTTCTCTCATTTGCCAAAGACCTCTAAACTTGGCTGGGCTATCAATGCCCACATAATCGCTGCTACTTATTACCGTGATCACTGCCTACTATTCAGAGTATGTTCATTTGCATAATTTTCTTCTGCCTTTATCAAAATCGCCCCCAAGGGCGCTGCAATTGTCTACACCAACACTTCAGTCATATTTTTTCAGAGTTACATGACACGAGCATGGGGCATTCCCGCCTTGTTTGTACATAGTTTTATATTTTACACACCTCATGGAAGGTCGGGTCCTACCGGTTCCTTTTTCCCTCCAACGGATCATTTTGGACACTCCCACTATTTCTCTCTTTTACAACAACATTCTCAGTAGAAGAAACATTGATGGATTTCGGCTATACATATGCTCCTAACCTCATCCATCAGGGGGCATCTGTTATCACTAAAATTTCGTCCGCACATGGTTACAAGAACTCAGCATCGTCAAACCATGATGAAGTCATCCATGGACTTGAATTAATACCAAAGCATTCAAAAAAGGTCAAAAAACTATACAAAGTAGTGAAAAATTGAAGAGCGCTATGCAGACATTGGGTGCGCGCGCATGTGCGGAACAGGAACATAGAAATTGCGCACAAGCACACGATGCGCGACTATTAGCGCAAAAATCCATGCACTTGCTAAACGACGCATTTATGAGAGTGGTCGGCCTCCCACCCACTTATGGTTCATCTCCCAAGATTATTTGACCCTCAAATCTGGACTGGATCCGACTGGTGGGCTGGTCAAAGACCTAAGAATGCCCTAATTGGACTCTTTTCACACTACAAAGAAGTTAAACAATAACCCAAATGGATGCTATAAAAAGACATGGATGCACCTCATTTTCTCAAGGAATTCAAAGTAATGTTATGCTGCCTCTATTGTCTTGAGGACTCCATCCTTGTCAAGAGCATATTGGCACCATTACATTGGACAATCCACCTCACCCATTGAGTAGATTTGTAAAGAGTTCTTTCATCATCATTTTCCATTTTTCTTTGTTGTAAGAAGAGCTAGCTAGTGGGGGTCCAAGAGCCCTCCCTTGGAGGAAGAAGGGACTCATAGTCCCCTTTCTTCTTGGTTCTTTGGTTTCACTAATAGATCAGCCTCAAACATTGGTGACATGGGTCTTATGGTTATTTTTGTTTCTATGTCCCTATGCTCATGAATTTAGTTTTTATTGCATCTCTTAGTTTAATTCTTAACTGTAGTTTTTATTTTCTTTCCCTAACTCTTTTCCTTGAAGTTATCCTGCTCAGCAGACCCAACTGATCTTGCAAGAACCTCTATTTTTCTCTCCAAGGTGATGAAAGATGCGCAACACTTTGCATTTCAATAGATAAGAGCAACATAAGAACAAGATCACTGAGAAATACACATTCACAAGAGACACAACATTTATCCTGGGAAACCCTCTAGGCTAAGAAAACCCAACAAAAACTTCTTTATCATAAATTGCCAATACAATGTTCAAGAGATAACTCAAACCAATACAGATAGTCCTCTCCAAGAGATGCACCACTCTTCTCCTCCTCTCTCCAACTAGTAATTGCAACTTGCCTCATAAGAGAATGAGAAAGTGAGTTGTGTGTAGAAGTGAGGCGCTAGCCTCTCTATATATACAATACTGGCATGTGTGAAAGGGTTTCACTACCAAGGCTGACCTCTCACTCTGGGTGGGTAAACCCACCTTTAATTTAATTCTAGGTCTCAATAATAATTGTTGGGGCCGACTTCTTATTCTGCCTATTACAATTGTCTGATGACCAATCCGCAAAAGGGGATTTGGTCCTAATACAATTACTGACATGATTAATCCACAATGGGGATTAATCCAATGAATAAAATAACAATAATAATAAGAATACTCTTCGAATTTACATTATTTCAACACTCCCCCTTAACAAGAAGGGTCTTCTTCAACAACATCAGGTGAGAGAGGTCTGCATCATCAGTAGCATCAGGAGGACAGTATCGTCAATATCATCTTGAAACATTGGCTAGCATATTTATGAGTCATCAGAAGTTTTCTTCATCGGCAACATCATCATTCTCAAAAGAATGCCATCATCATCTGCATCAAAATGTATCAGTAAAAATGATACCTCATCACAGTACTAGGCTGGCACATCACAGTACTACACTGGCTCAATGCCACAGTGGTTAAGCTAGTAGCTCAGTGTTAGTCACATCTTGTTTTACATCTAAAAATGAGGTTAGAGGTAAGGAATCATCTTGCTTTACCTCTAACAACTAGGTCAGAAGCAAGGAACACATCATCATCTCACTTTACGTCTAACAACTAGATCAAAAGTAAGGAATCATCTTTATTTACGTCTAATAATGAGGTTAGAATCAAGGAACATATCAACATCTCTCTTTACGTCTAACAACAAGTTCAGAAGTGAGGAATCATCTTACTTTACGTCTAACAACAAGGTCAGAAGCAAGGAACACACAACATCATGCTTTATGTCTAACAGTGAGGTCAGAAGCAATGACTCATCTTGCTTTGTGTCTAACAGCAAGGTTAGAAGCAAGGAACACACAACGTCATGATTTACGTCTAACAGCGAGGTTAGAAGCGATGACTCATCTTGCTTTATGTCTAACAGTGAGGTCAGAAGCAAGGAACACACAGCATCATGATTTACATCTAACAACGAGATCAGAATAAAGGAACACACAACGTCATGCTTTACGTCTAACAATGAGGTCAGAAGTAATGACTCATCTTGCTTTACATCTAATAGCGAGGTCAGAAGCAAGGAATAAATGTATATATATACTCCCCCTTTCAGGGAAAGTCCTTTCGGACTATACCAAGCTTATCTTGAAAATGTTCAAACTTTACACGAGATAGAGGTTTGGTCAACACGTCAGCAACCTATTCATTCGTGCTAATGTATTGGAGCTTCAAGGCTCCTCTCTATACCATGTCATGGATGAAATGATAGCGGATATCTATGTGCTTCGACCTATCATGGAATATAGGATTCTCTGTCATCTTTATGCAGCTCTGGTTGTCACATAGAATCACTATTGCTCACATATCCAAGTCAAATAGTCCAGTCAACAACTTTTGAATCCATATAGCTTCATAGCTAGAAGAACATGTGACAATGTACTCTGCTTCCGCTGTGCTGAGAGAAATACTAGATTGCTTCCTACTCTGCCACAAGATCATGGCTGATCCCAAACTAAAATAGCATCTGAAAGTGTTTTTTCTGTCTGCAACGCTTCCTGCCCAATCTACATCAGTATATCCACTCAATGTAAAGTCATTATATCCATCATATCTCAGTCCATAATCCATTGTACCTTTAAGGTACCTCATCACATGTTTTTCAGCCACTAGGTGAACACATCTGGGTTCTACCAGAAAATGAATCAAGGTGTTCATTGAAAAATAGATTTCTGGTCTGGTGTTCGTAAGATACATCAGCGATCCAATAATTTGTTTGTACAATGTGTCATCTATCAAGTTTGACGAAGTATCAACCAATAGCTTCAGCTTCTCTTCCTTGGGTGTATTCATGGGTTTACATTCCAGCATGTCAAATCTCTTTAAGATTTTGACTGTGTACTTCCCTTAATTAAGGAAGATCCTTTCTGGACTCTGCCATACCTCAATACCTAAGAAGTAATGCATTAGGCCAAGGTATTTCATTTCAAATTCTGTGGAAAGTCTCTTTTTACATTCATTGAAGAGATTTTCTTCTCTAGTTAAGAATAAGTCATCCACATACAGTAGTAATATTACTGGTTCGTTGTCCATAATTTTGAAGTAGAGATTTGAGTTTTCTTTACTCTTGGTAAAGCCTAAGCTCATCAAGAAACTGTCTATACGGCCATATCAAGATTTGGGAGCTTGCTTCAATCCGTATAAGGCTTTCTTCAATCGGAAGACATGAGACTTCCTGTCTTCAACCTCAAATCCTTGGGGTTTCTCTATATACACTTCCTCTTCGATAACACCATTCAGGAAAGCTGTCTTCACATCCATCTGGTGCAACTTCCATTTCATCTTGGCAGCAAGAGCTATAATGGTTCTGATCAAAGTGTATCTGGCCACAAGAGTGAATGTATCTTCATAGTCAATTCCTTCCTTCTGGGAAAAGCCACGAGTGAAAAATCTTGCTTTATATTTCTCTATACTTCCATCAGCAGCATGTTTTATTTTGAAGAGCCATTTTGATGATACCACATCCTTACTTTTTGGTCTGGGAACTATTTCCCATACATCATTCTTTATTATGGATTGGTATTCCTCTGTCATGGAATCTACCCATTCCTTCTTTTGAATGGCCTCTTCAAAGCATGTAGGTTATTCATCGAGTAGATTTCACATCAAAGCCATGTAACTGGAGAATGACTTTGGTCTTTTCACTTGTCTTGTGGTTCCTTCTGGAACACCATACTTCTCTCCATATTGTACAAGCTCTCTTGCCCGATCAGGATTTATTTTATGGGAGAAGGTCATATGAGGAGGTTATTGAACTTCTGTTATATCATGATCTTCAGGAGTCTCCTCATCAGGGGAAGTTACGACTTCCCTTACAGGTTCTGCAGTTCTGGGAACTTCCCTCACGGATTCTATAATCCTAGGATTTTCAGGTTCCTCTTCATATATATCTTCAAGTTGGCATCTTCTTGATTTCTTAAGTGTTTCTTCTTCATCAAAGGTCACATTCCTAATGATTTCAATATGGCGGTGATCAGGTATGTAGATTCTGAAGGCCATGGAGACCTCACATTATCCCACAAATATTCCCTTCTTTCCAGAGGGTTCCATCTTGTTTCTTTTCTCTTTCGGTATATGAATAAACACTGGACAACCAAATAGTTTGAGATGGCTTACCTCTGCCTTCTTTCTAGTGAACATTTCTTACGGTTTCTTGAGCCCAAGTGTGCTATGGTATAATCAGTTCTACACATAAACATCTGTCATTGCTACTTCTTCCCATAAGCACATATGAAGATCTTGATCTTCACAGCTTCCAGCATGGCTCTGTTCTTTCGTTCAGTTACACCATTTTGTTGGGGATCTTGATCCCAACATCTTTGCAGAAGTTCACGAGCTCTTCCGAGGTATATTCTCCTCCATTATCTGACCTGAGTATCTTAATCTTCCTTACAGAAGGGTTCTCTTATCAAGGATTTCAATTCCTTGATCTTGTTGAACACTTCAAATATATCCAGGTATTTTACGACAATAGTCATTAATGAATGATACATAGTATACATATCCATTAATGGAGGATGATGGCATTGGGCCACATACATTAGAATGAATGAGTTATAGGACTCCTTCTGTCTTTTTGTCCCTCTTCAGAAATGGGTTCTTGATGTTCTTCCCTTGTGCACATCAATTGCATATGCCTTCTTCATCACCTTTGAGTTCTGGTAAACCTGTGACATCTTTTCATATGTATGGTGGCGCCTTGTAGTTGATGTGAGCTAATCTTCTAGAGTTCACTTGGATTCTTCAATAGCGTGGGTCATGACAGCTTCTGAGTGACCCTATAGCTTATGCAAGTCACCTTCTTCTCTTCCAATGATGATTGCTTCATTTACGGTCTCTCCTTTAGCACATTGCCTTCTACAACCTTTGCTATAGCTTCCTCATGTGACCTGGAGCAAGGCCAACAAAACAACAAGCAAGAATAATATCCTTCTTGATAATATAAAGCAATAGCATGAAAAATCATCACAGTATCTCCTTTAGAGCTATCACTTATAATTTATTTGAAGCAAATATTAAAGGTAAGGAATACAATACGAAATGAGGTCAACACTCTCATAGTGTTGGGACCAAGCATTCTTCCATGGCAACCTGGAACTAACACACAAGGTTTCTCCTAGAGGAGGTGTTAGTTGTATCAGGCAAAGCATATACCTCTATATGCTCACATGCTATTAGGTATAATACTTTACGACGACTGTTATCTCAATTATAGTCATCAGTTTATCATGTGTACCTTTGAATCTTATTAATCTTGGTTAATCAAACCTGGAGCCTTGTCCTCAAGAATGAGTGCTTTCTTTTCTTCTAGGTCTCCTTCACTCAAGTAACGAGTGTTTTCTTTAACCTATCTTCAGTACTAAGACAATATGCTAACTTGAAAAAAGGTTAGGTTAGAGGATAAGCTCTATGATCAACTTTCAATTCTTCTAATAATTTGATCATAGCTTTAACATGCAACACTGATAATCTCATGACAAATAGATGTATATCAGAATAATCACACCTAGGTTTAACCATTATGTATATGTAAGTACATACCTTTGATAGCATTTACAGGTAGTGGCTCCATCTGGTAGCAGCAGTAATCATTGCCAACTCTTGAGAAAATTTCAAGGGTGATTGCAACTGGTTCTACGGCTACAAATGAAACTGGTACTGTAACTGCAGCTTAGGGTTTTATGAGGAAACCCTAATTTTTCAAACTTGGAATTTTGAAAATCTGATCCAAGGGATAGATGCGCTGAGCTGAGGCGAGTATGTTGGTGTACTCAAAATTTTGAAATTTCAACTTTTACACCCTCAAACTTGATCTGTGGATTTCTAGACTGGTGCTTCTGGTTTTCTGGTACTTTTAGTACTCTGGTACTTCTGGTACTCTGGTACTTCTGGTACTTTGGTTTTTTGGTTTTTTGGTACTTTGTGAAACTAGGGTTTCACTTTTCAGGAGATCTAGCCATTGAAAAGGTGTTCTCTAAGTGCCAAAATGATCCTTGGGGGAGGGTGCAGCTTTCTAGGTGGTTTTAGGGCTGAAAAGATTCACTTTTTCAAAACCCTACTTTTTGGGTACGGTAATAGTGACTTTTTTCCTCTTGCGAAATATTCTTCCTTCAAGTTGGCTCTGAAACCATGTTAATGTTTATGCCATTATTATAGTTCTTTGCATTTCAATAGATAATAGCAACATAAGAACAAGATCACTGAGAAATACACATTCACAAGAGACACAAAATTTATCCTGGGAAACCCTCTAGGGGAAGAAAACACAACAAAAATTTCCTTATCATAAATTGCCAATACAATGTTCAAGAGATAACTCAAACCAATACAGATAGTCCTCTCCAAGAGATGTGCCACTCTTCTCCTCCTCTCTCCAAATGGTAATTGTATCTTGCCTCATAAGAGAATGAGAAAGTGAGTTGTGTGTATAAGTGAGGCACTAGCCTCTCTATATATACAAGACTGGCACATGTGAAAGGGTTTCACTGGCAGGGCCGACCTCTCACTCTGGGTGGGTAAACCCACCTTTAATTTAATTCTTGTAACAACCCTAGTAGAATATATGTTTAGGGATTATTAAGTAAAAATTTATTAGGTAGTTAATTTTTCTAACATGTTAGTAACTAAACAAAGATTGGTATAATGATACTAATTAAATATTAATTAATTAATTAATTGTTATAATTTGATTAATTAATTACATGTTACATTCATTGACATGGGTATTAAATTTAAAAGGGTTAATAAATTTAATTGTTTAAATTAAAGGATTACGTATACGGAGGGGATAAGGAGCATTAATAAACGGATAAGGAACATTAATAATTGGATAAGGAGCATTAATAATCAGATAAGACAATAAATGAGGAGAAAGGGCAGTGAAGGAGGGATATGAGCGGGGGAGGTTTATGAAAGAAGGGGGATTATCCTTCTACTTGTTTTTTTAGGGGAGAGGGTTATGTTGGATGGTTTTGGGAGGGTTCTCGGGGAATTGGTTGGTGGAGAGTTTGAGTTCTGTAGTTGGGAAGGATCAGTACATGGGGCACTAGTTTGCTAGGGGTTTTGGACACACAGGCCAGGATATCCATATGGTATCCTGGAGCTAGGAAGTTGTTCCTATTTGGCAGGGAGGAAAACTCAGTTTTGGGGCACAGTTTGGTCAAATAAATAGGCTGGGCAAAGCAGCGGGGAGGACATTCAGAGGTCAGGAATTTAACATCACATAGAAGTATTTTAGGTACACATTCTCATGAATATGTAATGGGTATTTAAAATTATTAGCATGCTATTATTTAGATTTTTGTTGCTTATATGAATTTCTACTACTTATATGATGAATGAAAGAAATTAATTAGAAGTAATTTTTATCAGTTTAAATTTATGAGTATTTTTAGGCTTAATTTAAAATTAGGTCCTTACATAATGGTATCAGAGCCCTGGTTCAAAATCTGGAACCAAGGGCCTACCTACCTACCTACCCGCCTACCCGATTTAGAAATGGAATTGTACCCACCCAGAAATTAGATAAATCTGGGTCTGAGGGCCAAGTTCCAACTCCAAGTTCCACCGCCACCTCCACCTAACTTGCAAGCCAAGTATACATTTGGATTTTAGTATATACACAAATCTATATATAGTATATAAACAATATGCCTGGAAAACGAAATTGGTTTAATATTATACGTACTTGAAATGTTAAATAAATTTGGCACTTGCCTCAATTAAATAATCAATATATATA
>ML792888.1:216891-232447 GCA_009831015.1 Picea engelmannii | reverse complement strand
TTACCCCCCCCCCCCCCATGACGTTCATGGGGGAAAATCCATCCGCTTTTTATAATGGTATGCAGAATTATAACACTCAGTCTGTCCCTTGGGTCTCTAATCATTTTTCTCATGGTATGTTTGATATGTCTTCGCACTTTCCATCCTCTGTCTCACCTCCTTATGCGAATACAATTTTTGGGTATGGGGGCATGATGCCTCCTTCTTATCCCTCGCCATTTGGTGGGAGTCATATCCTTCAAACACCTCTTACATTAGGAGTTTGGAATCTTCCTTCCTATGAATCCACTATGCGAGAAGTAAGTGCCCAATCAAGCAATCATTCTACTTGTTACACTCCGTCTATTTATCCTTCTTCCGCTATATCGGTTCCTACAAACACTTTTCACATGGCGGACCTCCATCTTCCCTCTGGTGTTTCATCCCAGGCTAATTATTTTTATAGTATGGGAAACCCCCCTCATGAAGTTCCTTCATTTGGGGGAAACATATATCCTCACATGAGTAACCCTTGTCATGTCGCTTTCTCTTTGCAAGAGGATTCTTCAGTGTCGATGCCCTTACAACCCTTTATGTATCAGTATGGAGGAAGATACTATCCTACTGGATAGGGACAGGGTGTAAACCAGGATCCTTCCTAGCCTATGATTTCTCAGAACCAATCTTTCCTTGGACCTTGGTCTCAAATGCCACAATTCACTACTGCCAAAAGTCCAGTCACTGCGTGTCATATTGGCGTTATATCACCAACCTCTTCTAGACATGTTGGAAATTGGTCGACAACCTCTGTGATTCATGTTGAAGACCTACAACTAGCTGTTGTGAGTCATGCTATGGGCACAAGTCTAGTCACTGCGTGTCATACTAGAATTATATCACCAATCTCTGATATTCATGTTGGATATTGATCGACAACCTCTGCAAGTCATGTTGAAGACCTACAACTAGTTGCTACAAGTCATGTTGGGGGCACATGTCTAGTCACTTCTAGTCACATCGCACATCCATCACCAACCTCTGCTAGTCATGTTGGGGATCCATCACCAAAATCTATCAGTCATGTTGGAGATTTTCTACTATCCTCTACAAGTCATGCTGGGAGCATGTCACCAACCACTACAAGTCATACTGGGGGCATTCATATGATTGAGAAGCCTATACGTCTCAGACATAAGCCTAGATTCCTTTGTAGGATTTGTGAAGGAAGTCACCTTACTCATTTTTGTCCCATTACTGCTAGGATACCAAAAGTGTGGGGCTCACCTAAGGGTCCTTTGGGTTATGAGGAATCTATGGTTTCACAACACTCTGTTCCTTCTTTGGTTGATACAACAGTCATGCCGATGCAATCTTCTGCTAAAACCCCTTTCCCTTTCGGGATTGATGTGTCCTTTGACCTTGTTGTCTCACCTCCCATTCAACTTGTGATCATGTTGATGCAATCTTCAACTAATACCTCTCCTATGTTCGAGGGTGATGCGTCTCTTGACCTTGTTTTCTCGCATATTGTTCAACCAACGATCATGACAATGCAATCTTAGACCAACAACACTCTTGTTTTTTGGGGTGATGCACCTCTTTACCTTGTTTTCTCGCATCTTATTCAACCAATGGTTGAGGAAGTGGCTGTATCAATGCAATATTCAATTGACCCCACTCTTCTCTCGGAGAGTGACAAGTCTAAGGAAGCAGTCGTGCCAATGCAATTTTTTTTCGATCCTACTCTTATAGTTCTATTTCTATACCTTCTAGGCCATATCCTTAGCCTTTCTATTACTTCACCTTCTAAACAAGAGAGAGTTTTACTCTTCCTGAGTTCTCTCCCTCCAAGTCTTGATGAGGTTCCCTTTGATTGGGATGGTCTTGTGGGGTATCCAATGTCTCTGCCTATGTCTTTTCCAGGAAGAGACATTATCCGATATAACACGGAGACGATAACCTCCGTTAGCACTTTGTCCTCCTCGACTTGGAGAACTTTGGGTCTTCCCGAGATTGTGTCGGTTCTTTGTAAGATACTGACATTCCACAAAAGGTCGGTACATGAGCCTTGGCCTCCCCCTTTACATGTTGATTAGAAAAACATAATGAGTCTTAGTTAAGCTCTTTTCCGAATCGTATAAAAATCGAAAATATTTTCAAGTGATTTGTCCCTTTCAAACTCATTAAATTGGATTGAAAGGTCATGAGTCTTAGTTAATCTATTTTCTGACTCGTTACCAAAAATAGAAAAGATCGTCAAGCGAACTTGTCTTTTTCACACTTGTAAATTGGATTTGAAAAGACGTCTATTTGGAAAAAATTTACCCCTTTTCACACCAAATAGACTAAAAGACATAAAAAAGGACATTTTGTGGTGTTAAGTTGTGATTGCATATCATGCTCTCACTTGCAGTATTGAGCCTTTAGTCGGTTCTCACTTTGCATTATAAACCAGTGCCTAAGCAGTTTTTTGCATCCTCAACCAAGCAGAGCCTTGTGTATATCCTTCACAATTTGACACCCTATACCTTGGAGGGAACATCACCCTAAGTGTCCATCTCCTGCATGCATTTCCTTACATTAAGCATAGGTGTGTTCCACTGTTGGAACAATTTTTTCTTACTTGTGACACTCGTTTCCTCCTCTGTATCATAACATTCATTTGTTATGAAAAAAAAAAATATGAGTGGGAAGGGAGTACTATATTATAATTGGAAGCAGTCATGTCGCCTTTGAACTCAGAACAAAATTATTGAGTCCTTGTGTCATCACAATTTTGGGTTTAGCATGGCCTTAGGAAGATGATCTCGTTACAGGGCTTTCTCTACCAACTGGTTACTCTTTCAGTCCCTATAGAGAACATTATTGATGCCTCCTGCATCTCATAGTTATATCATTGGGTCTATGCTGCCAGAGTCTACCATATGTCTCATGATCTTGTTCAAACGAAGTCTATTAACCTATGTCGGAAAATCCTCAGAAATATTGACTTTTCATGTTGGCCATACCCTTAGTTTTTCTCAGAATCACATGATACTATGGTCTTATCATGCACCCTGGCCCTACTTTCATCATTGGTAGGTTACCTTGAACCCAACAATCGACATTTCATCACTGGTCATTGACTGGGTGGTTTCCCTTATGTTTGATGACAAGACATCTATTCACTTTGGGATTCATGTAGTGTCTTGTATTCCATTAGCCTTATTGGTGGTTTCCTCACCTTTGTTAGCAGTTTTCATCATTGGCTGCTATCCATAGGGTCTTTTTTCCTGTACTGCTTGCATTTGGTACATGTGAAAGACACAGGGTTGTTGGTTCATGAACATGTTCTTCGTCCATTCTCCATCAAATTATGAAGCTCCTTCTTTATTCCTCGTGATGAATTATGCGAGATTCCTTAATGCTCTCCTTTCAGCGGGTCTCTTTCCATCGACTTAAGCTCATTTATTCTGGATATGGGACCTAGATTTTTATGAGTACCTTGAGGCTTGTAGTCATTAGTGGCAAGCTCTCTCACCATTGATAGATGGGAATACATCAATGTCTCTTGATCAATGGATTCCTCAAGTGTTTGACAATGACTCCTTTATTCACACTTGTAGGAATGTACTCGGTGCCTTGATACCTACTTTCATTATTGGTAGGTTGTCTCACGTTTGTTAACGGTATACATCAATGACAAGTAATAAAATGA
Source organism: Picea engelmannii (assembly GCA_009831015.1). NCBI lineage: Eukaryota > Viridiplantae > Streptophyta > Pinopsida > Pinales > Pinaceae > Picea > Picea engelmannii. Next base: position 228,771 of record ML792888.1, on the reverse strand, counting down.
TGTCTCATTTTGTTCGACCTCAACTCCTTTATTCACATGATATAGACTTGCACCCTTGGAAGATAGTGTAGAAGACTTGAAGACATCACTATGTGGCTGCATCTTCCCTGAGTTGTTGCTTCCTTTTCATTGGACCAGTACCTATATGACTTCAGTGATCATGGGAGATCATATTGTACTCCATGGTATATAGATATCTTCAGATTGGTTTTGAGACTGGTTTCATTGGGCCTTGTTCGTGACTATGCCATCTTTTGGCATGTAATCGCATTTGTATTTGCCTATTCATGGCCATGAACACTTATTTGGCATATTTTTCACATGGATCTACAGTGTATTCTTGGCATCCATGTATGAAAAGTCAGTACATAATGTAATGAGAAATTGAATTCGTCTAGCTGGTTCTCTACCACTCCACTCCCAGGTTATTTATAATGTATTTCGGCCATCGCAGATACTCCTATGACCTCACACATTAGGGGGCATCTGTTATAGAAAAATTTGCCTCACCATTGCTATCTTGCACATAGGGACTTTTTCCATTTCCCTATGCAGACTTATCATCCCTTTTTGATGAATCTAGAGATAAAAATACATATTTTTCCACATATACATGCCCTATCTACTATACAACATGGGTATATGCAGGATGCTCCACTACAACCCGCGTACATCGAGATTTATGCCAGAAAATACAAAAATGAAGTCGGGTTTCCATGTCACGACAGGAGATCTCTGATCCTTGGCCTTCCATATACTGGAAATGTTCCGAATTAGCCCTTCAGTTGCATTTTGAAGGCTATAAAAGCACAAATCTGAGCTATGGAAAAGAGGAGAAAGCATTCAACTTTGAGAGAAAATTTACTCTAGAGAAATTACTTCATATTGAGTCTGCATCCTTTTGTCCCTCAAGTCTGAACATAGTGTTCAGCCCCCAATATCTTTCCCTATTGCTGAGAGAACCTCATTGTCTCTTTCCTATGAGCTTGCCTTTGGTGGAGGATTGAAGTGGTGGAGGCCCAGTTGGAAGGAAATTGGTTTCTTGTTTTTGAACCATGCCAACACAGAAGTATGTAATGTTTTTGCTTCTGCTGATCATTTATTTATAGAAATACTCCTTTCCCATCCAATTGGTATCGCGAAAATATATGATTATTATCCATGGGCATGTTTGTAATGTTTATTAATGGATTATTCTATCTAATGTGCTAACCCCTTTATATTATCACTATATACTTTCTCTGCTTATTTTTTGAGAACTTGTTGCAGGTATAAATCTTTGGGTAGAAGTGCTCAATGATGGAACATCATCGAACATTGGATCGACGTAGGCCTCTTTCCTATCTTGCACATTAGTTTATATAACATACGTTGGAATTGAGTTGATTTCTACAGTCATACCTGTCTGTTGTGGTTTACCTTGGCCATAGAGAGTTTTTCCCATGTAACACTTCCTAATGGTTGCAAATATTCTAGGGATTCTCTACCATGATCTCAAGCCACAAACAATTTCCCAATCTATAGAGGAACGTGATAATAGTCACAGAGAAACAATCAAACGATAAACAATGCAATCATAGACTGGGAAAAAGGGAGAGAAAAAACATCATGGCTTCCAAATGATAGAGATAATTCCTATCCTCATTTTACACAATGCAAAAGAAAGAATCAACTAGATAAATCCATGCACATGGCCCTTCAACTCATGCTCAAAATCGAAAATTCAATTTGTCAAGTTGTAGCTTCAAATCATAACGAAGTCTCTTAATGCCCATAATGCTTTGAAGGCTTACCCACTAAGATTTTAAACTAGAAAGAATTTCCCAATCAATGGAATAACATGCAAAAAATGTAAAAACAATCCATGCACCACCTCAACTGAAACCAATCAACATGTATCTATCCACCTAAAAATCCTTTTCCAAGCCATGGATTGAGCTCAAAACTAGTCCTCCACCAAGTTATCAAACCACAAACAATTCTCCATTCACCAATGGAACATGCTAACAGTCACATAAATCCAAACAAATAATAAACAATTCAATTCTAGGTTGAGAATAAGGAATAGTAGAGGGAATATTCACAACTTGTCCTCGTTTAATTAATCAAGGAAATACAAATCAACAGAGCAAGCCATGTACCTAGCCCTTCAACCCTATATGCCTCTCTTAATAACATCCACCATACCAATGATGAAACTAAGCATGATACCACCTAAAGTAACTCCTATCACATTTAGATTTATCATATTGTAGAGCCAATAAATAATTAGATAAATCATTTTAAGACAATTTAGAAAAAAATAAAAATAAACTTACACTAAAATTTACCCTAATTACATAAAAGAAACTTGTGAAAGCTTATTAATAAGAAATGTTGATTACTATAATCCACTACGAAAGGGAAATACTTGTTCGACAACACAAGTATTCCAAGGGAGAACACCTTCAGTAACCACTCACATAACCAGATCAAAGATCAACACATCGATGTTTTCACGTGGTAAAACCCCTACGGGGAAACATCCACGGCCCCAGCCAACACGACCACTTGGAGAAGTTTATTAATGCAAAGAAAAAGATTACAGAGAGATTTTACAAGAGAGTTTCTCACAATCGATGATTAGCAAATGACCCTCCATGCTCTTTAAATAGAGATCATGGACCAATCGGGTGTTAAGCCATGGATCAATGGCCATTAAAATCGAGGAGAGTATGAACCGTCGGATCACTCTATGTTGGGAACATATCGTGATCATTGGATTTCCTAACTACAAATGCATACTAATGCATACTAAAGAAACACACTATAAAACACACTTTTACCTAACGACACAATAGACCAAGTAGATCTTGATTCTTACTAACTCCCAAGTGTCTAAATATCCTAACATCCCCCCTTAAGAACAACTTGGGATAGTATTGAAGGGTTTACAATAGTGACACAATAGGAGAAGGAAGGAGGCATTAGAGCCTATCCCCCCTTAATGACAACTTCCTGAACTCCTAACATAGATTGAAGTTTGGAAAACTTCACTTCTGTAAGAGACTTTGTGAAAATTTCTGCAACTTGATCTTCTATAGGGAAAAAGAGCACTTCAATAACTTGATCATGAATGATCTTTATGATGAAGTGAATGTGTAGCTCGATGTGTTTTCTACGTTGATGTTGAACTGGTTCTTTGGTGAGCTTGATGGCACTTTGATTGTCACACCAAAGGCTAGTCGGATGCGGGTGCTGGAATCCAAACTCTAAAAGGATCTGTCGAAGCCACAGGGATTCCTGACTTGCATTTACCGCTAGTTTGTACTCTGCTTCTACTGAATAAAGTGAAATAGCCTATTGTTTCTTACAAGCCCAAGTGACAGGTCCTGAACCAAGGTTGAAAACATAACCTGCAGTAGACTTCTAATCATTGGGGTCACCGGCCCAATCTGAATCAATGAAACCAACCAATAAGGGAGTTCCCCCTGAACTGTAATGTATCTCGAAATGAACTGTACCACAAACATAGTGAAGTATCCTTTTAGCTTCTTTCCAATAGCTTTCATAGGGTGTTTGCATATATTAGGAAACAAGACCAATAGTAAAGGAAAGATCAGGATGGGTATGAGTCAAGAATAAGAGGCTACCAACTAACTAATGATACAGGGTGGCATCAACTTCAAGAAAAGTATAGGTGGTAGAAATCTTGACTCCAGACTGGAAGGGAGAAGGGGTTGGTTTACAATAATCCATGTGGAAGTGACGAAGAAGGTCACAAGCATACTTAGACTGGGAAAGAAAAATTTCTTCATTGGTTTGCAAAACTTGGAGGCCAAGGAAATAGTGCAAAAAATCTAAGTCTGTCATTTCAAATTTCTTATTAAGGCTTGTTTTCACATGGTTTAAAAGTTTTGAGTCACTACTATTAAGGATAAGGTCATCAACATAAAGGACAAGGATTATGAGATGTCTTTCTACTTTTTTGGTATAGACATTAGGATCAGAATGACATCTAGAGAATCCAGTGGCAATAAGAAAGCTATCCATTTTGGCATACCAAGCTCGGGGAGCTTGATTGAGACCATAAAGAGATTTCTTGAGGCGAAAAACAAGGCTAGAGTCATTATGGACCTAGCCAGGAGGTTGTTCCATGTAGATTTATTCTTGCAAATCTTTGAGGAAGAAGGCGGATTTAACATCCATCTGATGGACTTCCCATTTATGTGAGGTGGCAAGGGAAAGAACAAGGTGGATGGAATTCATTTTTGCTACAGGGGAAAAGGTTTCATTATAGTCAATTCCTTCAACTTGGCAAAATCCTTTGGAAACTAACCAAGCCTTCTGTCTTTCAACACTTCCATCTGATGCATACTTAGTTCTGTAGACCCATTTGCATCTAAAAACAATTCTTCCTTTTGGAAGAGGTACAAGATCCCAAGTATCATTTTCCATTAAAGAACGATACTCTTCATTCATTGTTGTATCCAAATCTGGATGACCTGAAGCTTCTGCAAATGTCTCTGGATCACGAGTTTCTGAAACTTGAGCCAAAAGAGAAGAGGCTCATTGGAACTATGAATGTGTCCGATGATGATCTGAAGGATCATCGATAAGATCACCAGCTACTTCTCGTGTTGAACGGACCCATCTAGGAAGCAGTGGAGATGGTGTTGGTTCAGGTTCAAAGGACTCATTTGGAGGAGGGTGAGCAGGCGAAGGTGGATTTTCATCCTCACTGTCATCATCTGAAGAAGAAACCAAATCATAAGAAGGCACAAACACCGAAGATGCTTCACTGGCCAAAGAAGGCACAATCATTGAATTAGGCTCACAGGCCAAGAGATTTTCATCAAATTTATCATCTCTTCTAATAATAATTTCATTACAATGTGATTGAAGAAGTTTGAAACCTTTGACATCTTTAGAATAACCAACAAATATACACTTCTCACTTTTAGGCTGTAATTCTTTCCTTTTCTCATCAGGAATGTGAGCCCATGCTATACTGCCAAATACACGGAAGTGACTTACATCTGGTTTAATTTTATTCCAAGTTTCTTCCAGTGTTATATTTTTAAGAGATTTTGTGGGAGTGTGATTTACTCTGTAATTTACACAGTTGATGGCTTCCGCCCAATACTTTAGACTTAATCCCTTAGATTGGATCATACAATTAGCCATTTCTTTTAATGTGCGGTTCTTTCTCTTAGTAACACCATTTTGTTGTGGTGTATATGGAACAATATGTTGCATTTGGATTCCTTGTGTAGTGTAGTAGCTTGTAAAATTAGTGTTCACATATTCGCCTCCATTATCTGTTCTTAACCTTTGAATTTGATGTCCAAATTACTTTTCTACACGGGCCTTGTAGGCCAAAAACTTGTCAAAAACTTTACTCTTGAGTTTTAAGAAGTAAACCCATGTACGTTTGGAAAAGTCATCAATGAAAGTTAAGAAATACTTGCACCGGAAAAAAAAGGAGAAGAAAGTGGACCACACAAATCACTGTGAACAAGCTGCAAAGGACCCGAGGCATGCCAAGAGGCACGTTTGTCAAAATTGTCCTGATGATGTTTGTCGAGCACACAACCGACACAAACACCATCTCTGCATGAAACAAGAGGAAGACCAGTCACCATCTTTTGATTACATAGTTGCTACAATGAGAGATAGTTTAGATGACCAAACCAATCATGCCAAAGTTTGCTCAAGTCATCGCTATAAGCAACAAAAACTGATGAAAAAGATGATGACCCAAAGTTGTCAAACTTGTACAACCTGGTAATATCATCAACAGTTCCAGTTGCAAGAACATGCTTAGGATCTTTTAGATCCTTGATTACAACTTGGTGAGGTGAAAACTCGACGGTTTTACCTTCACCTGAATGAGTGATTTGATATACTGATAGAAGGTTACATGAAAGATTTGGAACACATAATACATCATTGAAATGACCATTTTATATCTGAATTGTTCCAAATCCTACAACACTAAGAGATCTATCATCACCAACAAATATTTTCTTGGTGTTACATTCATTTAGAGCAGAAAATATGGCTTTATCCTCAACCATATGATAATATGCTCCTGAATCAATAAGCCACTCATCAGAAGAAGTAGTAGTAGAAGGTGTATTGAAGGAAAAACCAGAAGTAGAAAGTGCATGTCTATGAGAAGAAGAAGAAGAAGAAGAATCAATACTGATGTTGTGCTTCTTCATCGCTGCTTCTAAGGCTGCCATCTTCTTGAAACATTTGGACTCATCATGACCATGTTTATCAGAAAAGTCACAATGTCTATTAATATTCTTACTTTTATATTTTGCTCCTTTGTCACCATTAGGAGTTGAAGATGTTTGATCAGGTTTGGGACCCTTATGTTTTTTGTTTTTGTAGCGAGAATGTTTCTTCTTGGGATACTTGGGTTTATCTTTCTGATGGGCAACTAAGGCTTTGTTGGAGGTACTTGCAGTGTTGATCACTCCAAGTTGTACAAGCTTATCTTCCTCTCTAATCAAAGAAGCACAAAAGGACTCAAGAGTGGGTTTTTCATAAGCTTTCCCTAGAGCCTATATCATGGCATAAAAGGTAGATACAAACACAGAATATGCACTACCTAGTTTAGAAAGAATAAGATATATGCAATGCTCTTCCTCCATTTTTATCTTACATTCTTCACATAAAATTCTGAGTGTTTTAAACTTATATAGAGAGTCTCTAAGGAAAGTAAAATCACTTGGACTCAAGGTCAATATTTGATTTTCTAATTGTTGTGCTCGAATAATATTGAGTTTACCAAACACAGATTCAATTGTGTTCCAAGCTTCTTCGAGGTCAACAATTCCTTCAAGGTGGTACCTTAAATCAGGAGAGATGGACATTCCGATTAGTCCACGTTCTTCGTCATTCCTATTATCCCATTTGGCTTTCTTATCATAATCAGTGGGTGTTGTTTCCTTTCCCAAGGTAATCCGGTACATGCCTTTACTTCTTAATAAATCTTCCATATGGGATTTCCATTGGAAGTAGTTGTTGTTGGTAAGAAAAACATTACATGTAGAAGCCATATTAAATATGAAGATAATGTGGATTTAAAAACTGAAACTAATGATTTGGATGGAAAGATCTCAAAAAGTTATGCAGTTTTAAAAAAAATGGCATTGAAAACGGACTTCCAATGTGAGAGTTATGCCCTTTTAAAAAAAAGGCATAAATAGTAACCAAATAACCACGTGATAGTGTAAGTTGCGTTATGAAGTGACCCACTTTTATAAAGAGAAGTGGGGATCACTTTTCAATGAAGTTACCCTATAACAGAAAATTTGCATGCAAAATAAATAACTCTAAAATAAAATATAAAACTACTTATAGTGATTCACTTTTATACTTGAAGTGAAATGCACTTTACAATTTTTAGCATGAACTTTTTCAAAAAAAAGTAACAAAAGAGAGAATTGAACTCAAGACCTCTTACTTAATAAGGGAAGTTTTAACTAAATGGTCTAGCAAAACATATTGTAATGTTCAGAAGGAGGATTGGGGGTGTTGTTGTTGTTGTTGTTGAAGACGACCTTGGAGAGTGTGCTAAAAAAAAACTCTTTTCACACAAGAAAAAAAATTCACTTCTCGATGACAACAAGGGTTATATCTCGGTTAGCTTACCCGGAAGATGCACCTTTTTCTATATGTTTTTTATTTTTCAAGATCGCACAGGGCGCAGGGCAAAGATCATACGAAGATCTAAAAGAGTAGCAACCCAGAAATAAAAAATACAAACCGAAATAAAATCAAAATAAAACTTTGTAGAAATTTAAAAAATGTGTATTTAGGCTTTATACCTCTGGATCTGACTGTAATGGTCGTATCTTGGGCAAACTGAAACCTTTTCGAGTGAAAAAAAAAATGTTCCTGAATGAAATGAGTGTTCTAGATGCAATGGAATAGTCCTCTTAGCCTACAAATGTATGGAAATGATAGAAAGTGGAGATGAGGCAACTCGGCTTCATGATCTCGATCTTCAACAGGAGAGGGTCTTCAAACAGGCTCTGATACCATGTTCGAAAACATAGGTATTCCAACAGAGGGTGAACACATTTAGTAACCACTCACATAACCATATCAAATATCAACACACCGGTGTTTTCACGTGGTAAAACCCCTACGGGGAAACATCCACAGCCCCAGCCAGCGCGGCCACTTGGAGCAATTTATTATTGCAAAGAAAAATATTACAGATAGATTTTACAAGAGAGTTTCTCACAATCGATCATCAACAAATGACCCTCCATGCTCTTTAAATAGATATCATGGACCAATCGGGTGTTAAGCCACGAATCAATGGTCGTTAAGATCGAGGAGAGTATGAACCGTCAGATCACTCTATGTCGGGAACATATCGTGACTGTCGGATTTCCTAACTACAAATGCATACTAATGCATACTAAAGAAACACACTATAAAACACACTTTTACCTAACGACACAATAGACCAAGTAGATCTTACTAACTCCTAAGTATCTAAATATCCTAACAATACTAAACAATAAGTACAAAATATATATATGATGATTATACAAAATTTACTGATTATTGTTAGTAATTTATTTAAAATTTTAATAAAATATAAAGTAATATGTTCGTTAATAACCATTAGTTAACTTCATCAAAATTCAAAATGATTTATAATACTTGAATTATAATTTTTAGTTTAAGTTGTTAATGTGTCTTAATATTTGTCAATTAGGTTTAGCTTTTTTGGCTGTGGGATGAAATGTTATCCTCCCCATCTACGGTTTACCCTCTTTAATGACATGTTAAGCTTATTGTGAATATATTGTTGTAATTGTGTATTCAAGAATCTAGAATTTACTCTTGATATCAAAAAATGTCTTGATATTTAATATATTCTTAACTGAATAGATATAACAAAACTAACTTAATATTTATAATAAATTAGAAGCTAAATATATGTACCATGAGTAAATGGTAACATATCAAACCTTTATTTTGGAGTGAGAAAATAGATAAATATGTTCTGAACTAGAGAAACATACAGTTAAGAAGAAATTATATATACATTCAATTTATGGTGAAATTGTTTTATAGAATATTTAACCATTTTTTAAATTATTTATTGGTTGTACAAAATTTAATGAGGATGAAAATTATTACAATTTATTTAAATTAATTTTTATTTATTAAATTTATAAATTTGATTTTTTTGACATTTTTATGATTTAATAATTTTGAGAAGATTTTTTAGTTTGATTTAATTTTTATGGATTAAGAAGTTATAGAGTTCAGTTTATTACAAATGTTTTGAAAGTTATCATGTCTTTATAGATTTATAGATTGAATGCTTAAAAAAAATGATTTTCATTTTCTATTTTATTCATTTAATAGATTAATGTATTTTAAATCTTGTTCAATGTCTTATTTTACTATAAATTTTTTTCTTATTTTTATAGTAATTATTTTCTTTTTTACTAACAATAATAAAGAAATATTTTGATATCTTAATTTAAAGATAATAATTTCTTTATAACAATTCAACTCTCTCTTATTCTTAATTTTCTTATCACTATAATGTTTTTTAAACTTATTAATATTTTAAAACATCTCCTCTCCATTATTCCCTCAATATTCTATAATAAAAACTTAATAAAAAATATTATTCGGTAAATTCATTTTATCACTTCCATTAACATAATATTTAACACATAAATATAATTTTAAAATAAAGAAAAAACATTTCTTCATCATAATTATTTCATCATCGTTTGATATATTGAGTTATATACACAATATATAAATGTTCATGTAGATAGGGAAAAGAAGGACGCCATAGTGGCTTGGTTATTTATGTTGCAAAATTGGACATATTTGCATATTAATATAACTATTTTAAATGTGACAATGTGTATTTTTTATTACATTTCTTTCCATAATTATTTTAGAATTCAATTGATGTCAAGTATTATATGTATGTCAGTAACTAGATGTATTATAATAAGTAGAAACATAAATATTGTAGCAAATATTAGCGGAACAATAAAATATAGAGAATAACAACACTAATAATGATACATTTATTGATAGAAAGTCAAGTTTACTTACTTCTTCAAGGGGGTAACCTTCAACAAAGAAGAACTCTATTATAATAATTATCAAGAAAAAATTGTTTTATGTCTTCTACTCCAATTTACATTAATTCTATCTTCTAAAGAACCTTCTAGACGAAGATCTTTCTAGAAGTGGAAGCGTTTATTAAGTATTCTTACATTATAATTGTTCACATTATTAAATAGGCATTTTAAAATAATGTTGACCTTTATTACATGGAAAATATAGTATTCTACCTATGTGAGGGGTTAAGGAGGTTAGGTACATAACATGCCCTCTCCCTTGAAAAACATCATTTTCTTTAAGGCTTGAGATGAGGAAATTGTTGTGAAATGGTAGTTGGCTCCCAGGTGGCATCTTTTGGAGGTTCAACCTTCCACTGAACTAACACTTCCTTGATGGTGCACTAATAGAGACGATGCTCGCGTTGGTCCAAGATTGCTTGTGGTTACAACCAAATGGAACCTTCTTCATCCAACTCAGGGACACAGGTTCAAGTCTAACACTTCGTTCCAATTAATTTCTTTAAGCATGAGACATGAAAAACATGATGGAGATTAGAGTGACTAGGAAAATCTAACTAGTAGGCCATGAACCCCATGTAACATCCCCAACCACCCACAGGACGGGAAACACCACTACATTTCTTCTCTATTACCAAACTGTAACATACCTAGCCTCACACCAGAAAGCATACCACACCAAGAACGTATCTCTTAGTTGATTTGGAAGCCATGATAACACTTAATTAATAAATAAGCATGAAATACATACATGCAAGGATCAATATTCATACCACAACATAGAGACACACATGATATACCATGAACATCGTTAACTAGAAAGCATGCATATTATAGGTACAATCTCAGGTATAATAATTGATACGCAATGGAAATAAATACATAAGGAAAGAAAACCATAATAGAGATCACTTATCTTTTATAAAAGAAGACACCAACTGGTTGCAGACCAAGGATGTTCCACCCAACTATAGAAACTATTGTTCCAAGTCTCAACAACAATGTCACCCCTGATCCAGGGCTATGAATCCACAAGGATGGTTCCAGAGTGTTACTTGGCTTCCCAAACCAATCGTCACTCAAGATCTCACAAGCTTCTCCAACACTCACAACAAACCAAGTACCCATCTCTCTTCTACCCATCCTACACCACCCAAGAGAATAAACATCCATCCTTCTCTTCCATGAAGTCCCTCAGGAAGTCCCTCTCCATTCAGGGCTTCAGTGTAGGTGGTTCAGAATCTCCATGTTGGGATGCTCAAGACTCACAGTTGTGATCAAAGATGATCACAAGCCAAGCATCTCAAACATGCAGGCCTCAAATCATGGTTGGATTACACCAGTAATCTCTACAGCCAACAAAATCACGACTTCTCTTCAATAGTTCTTCTTCCTTTCCCAAGCCAAGATACCAAAGTGAGGAAAGATGAGTGAATGAAGGGATGGATGAAGTGCATACTCCACGAGAGAGGATTAATAGTGAATCAAAACAAGTGAATGAATGCATGAGGCGACCAACAACTACACCAGAATGAGAATGGGAGTAAGAGAGAGAATGAACCAACCAACCCCTCCCAAAAACTAGGGGAAGGTTTTTGTAATTCATGGGGATCAATAACCTCTTGATATTCCCCCAAGAGCTCACTTAACTGATTCCCCCCCCACCCCCCATTACACAGAAAATGGGTAATATAAAATAAACAAGAACTTATCCCCTTCATCCCGCTCTCTTGTGGAATCATAGCCCCCT
>ML792888.1:120239-183399 GCA_009831015.1 Picea engelmannii | reverse complement strand
AATGGCCTAAAGCCGACATAAATAAAATAACATTACTAATCTAAATTACAACTAATGGCCTAAAGCCGACATAAATAAAATAACATTACTAATCTAATATGCCCCAATTAAGTGGTAATGAGCCAATATTAGGGCTTAACAGCGATATTCAAAGGTATGTCATTCATCTCTTGTTTGATAGTAAATTCGATGATTAGAGATTAGGGAAAGCTCCATGTCCTGTCTTGTTTTGTTCTAGATCTAGGTGGATCTAGGGGATTGATTTGTGTCTGCACTTAACAATTAGCCCGATAACAACCATAAAGTTTGGGGGTAAGTTTATGACAGTGTTAAGCTTTGAGTGAACTATTACTATAATGTTGTAGACGAAGAAACACCTAGTCCCCTTCAACAAATTGATGTTCAGAATGACCTTGATTTGATTTTTGCTTCATGTGATTCTAATCTTGGACCAAATTTTCTTTGAGGGTATGTAGAATGACTCCTTGGACTATAGTATTGTTGTCAACCTCCTGAACCTTGGAGACACCTGGTATGTATGAGATAAATGATGGTGGATTTTTCCCATATACTTCTTCAAAGGGATTTGTGTGAGTGGTAGTATGATAAGATGTGTTATACAACCATTCACCGAGGGGTAACTACTGAGCCCACTGATTTTTCCTACCAGACAAAAAAAACCTCAAATACATTTCCAAACACTTGTTGACAACTTCAGTTTGTCCATAAATATGGGGATGATATGTAGTGCTGAGATGTTATTGGTTTCCCTAGAGCTTAAACAATTCTTACCAAAAATTACTAGTGAAATTTGGATCACGGTAAAAGACAATATAATGAGGCATGCCATGGAATTTGGATATATTATCTATAAAAAAATGAGCCACTCTGGATGCAGTGAATGGGTGTTGAAGAACATATAAATTAACATATTTGGAAAGATGATCTACTACCACCATGATAAATGACTTATTGTTTGATTTAGGTAATTCAATAATGAAATCCATATAAATATCCCTCCAAATAGAAGGTGGAATCGAAAGTGGTTGGAGTATTCCTACAACTTTGACTATTTCACCCTTATTTCATTGAAAAGTATCACATTCAACCACAAAGGTGAAGATGTCTTATTTCATGCAATCCTAGAAAAAAAAACATTTGACCTGTCCATAGGTTTTGGTAAACCCTAAGTACCTAGTGGTAGGTGAAGCATGAAACTTAGAGAGCATTGTGGATTTAAGTTCCAACTGTTTTCTTAAATACAAGTGACCTTTATAGCGAATATCTTCATTCCTCCAAGAGTACCCTGGAAAATCTTGAGGATCTTGTTGCATTTTTTTGAACCAAGATAGAAATTTTGGGGTCTTGCAACCATTACTGGCAAATGTCTTAAAGCCAGTCTATTACAACGAAGAAGAGGGAAAAGAGGGACCCTTATTTTTCATATTTCCTTGAAATAGAATAAACAAACACATTTTATTTTCCCTTCATGTAGATGATCTCATAATCATATCAAAACATCTTGGTCACCCATTTTTTTCTTTGGGCATGGAATTATTTCTTCCAGAAAATACTTGAGGCTACAATAATCATTTTTAATTTGGAAGCATTTCCCCAATAGATAAGGACACTAGAGATCCACTACATGTAGAATAGCCAAAATTTCCTTTTCATAGGTTGATTGGCCCAAATGTTACTCTAAGAGTTTTTTCTAGTGAAATCTAAAGGTCTACCATCTTGCATGAGAATTTCCCCAATTCCTTTCCCTGACACATTGTGTTCTAGGAAAAAAGTATTGGTGAAGTCTAGTAGTGCCAGGACAAGATTTGTGTACATAACATCTTTCAAGGATTGGAAGGATTGATAAACTATTGGATTCCAACTGAAATAACTATTTTTAAGGAGCGTAGTGAGAGGAGCCACAATTTTGACATAATTATGAACAACGTTGAGATAATATCCGATTAAACCCAGGAAACCACTCAATATTTTAAGAGTTTTATGGCGATCCCAATCCTTCATAGCTTCAATTTTCTTAGGATCCAACTTTACACCATCTTTTCCAATAATATGACCCAGGTACTCAACTTCAAAAGTGCCAAACCATACACCATCCTTACAACAATATGACCCAGGTACTCAAATTCATAACCACTAAATTGTATGCCATTCTTGTCAATAATATGACCCATGTACTCAACTTCAAAAGCGCCAAAAGAATATTTAGAATATTTGATAAAATGTTGGTACTAAGATAGTATATGGAGAAATTGATCCAAATGGGAGAGATGAGATTGCCAAGTTTTACTATAGATGAGAATATCATCAAAGAAAACTAAGACAAATTGACGGAGGAAGGGATGGAAGACATGATTCATGAGAATTTGAAAAGTGGAGGAAGCATCACATGGGAAAAACGACATGACCAAGATATCATAGTGACCCTCATGAGTGAGAAATGTAGTCTTCATAATGTCTTCTTGATGCATACGTATCTGGTGGTATCCAGAAGTAAGATCAAGTTTGGTAAAATACTGAGCACCACTCAATTCATCCAAAAGGTCATAAATGAAAGTGATGGGGAATTTTTCCTTGATTGTGATTTTGTTGAGGGAACAAAAATCAGGAAACATGTGCCAAGTTCCTTATTTCTTGAGTACCATTATGAATGGATAAGAATAGGGGTTTGTGCTCAGATGGATAACACCCACTTCTAGCAATTCTTGAACAATTTTCTTAATTTCATTTTTCTTGGAAAAGGGATGATGACAAGGGAGAACATTGGGAGGAATATTGTTGGGGACTAGAGGAATGAAATGATAATGGATGTCACATAAAGTAGGAAGGACATGGGGGTGTTACAAATAGCTTAGTGTTGAGATATTATCGATTGGAGGTCAGGATGAAAAAATGTTGTCTCAATGGCTTGAATAGAATGGATTTGGGAAATAATGTCAAAATGACCTTTGTTTAGTAGATTTTCCATTCGGTGGGAACTAATGATCTCTAATGAGCCTATTATGATGCATTAGAACTTATACTATGGTCCCTTATGTTGGAATTGTTGGCAAATGTTTAACAGGTAGCGTATGCTTGTCATTGATGGCAAGTACAACAATGAAGATGGTAGGATCAGAGTGTGCATCGATGAAAAACAGGAACAACGTAAGCTCAGGAGGAATTAGCGTAGATTCGAATGTAGTGCGTAGGTGTGCACCAGGGATGAGGTTAACTCATGACTAAAGCTCAAGGGAGATAGCATACTTAGGATCATAGGCGGATCAAAGGTCGAGGCCTTTGACACTTAGAAATTCTTCCAAGTAAGAAGGATGTATAAGCTTGGAGGAGAAGCGTCGGTGATCATTGGATCCCATCTCGAATTCCCGATGATCGTTAGATCTCAATGTAGACAAGAGGAGCGCATAGATATGGAGGATAGATCTCGGGCATTAGATCCGAGCGCAGGGACTAACCACCATTGGATCGAGGAGAACCTGCACGTTCTTTAAAGTGCAAGGAGTATAGGACTCACAAAATCCTAAAAGAAGGAGGATCGTCCATCTTCAGATAGGACACATGGGGATAGATCATCAGTTTGTTGACTGGAGAGTCAAAGGAACGATGTTCCCTAACCTCTCAAAATTACGATATCTGAAATCGCAATCTAATCTCAGCCATCAAATTAAGGTTGAATCTGGACTGTTGATTCCAGTCCATATCAGAGTTTCAGGGATTGAGAATTGGAGATGTCAAGTAATATCATCCACATAAATCCCGATTTCGCGCTATGAAAAATTGCAACTTAATCGCATCCATTGAATCAAGATCATATCTGGACCATTGATCCAACTCCATATCAGAGTTTCATGAATCGCGACATGGAGAGGGAAAATAAACAATGCAACAAGAATTGTGAAATCACGATTTAATCGCAACCATTGAATCAAGGTCTGATCTGAACCGTTGATCCAAGACCATTTCGAGGTTTCAAGGATTGAGTGTTGGAGATGTCAAAGAATATTGACATCAAGAATCCCGATATCGCGATATGAGAAATCGTGATGTAATTGCAATCGTCAGATCAAGATGTGATCTGGACCATTGATATGAATCCATTACGGAGTTTCATGGATCGGGACTTTGAAGTGACAAAAACACAGAACGACAAGAGTGTCGAAATCGCGATGTGTGAAATCCCGACTGAATCTGAACCGTCAGATAAAGATGTGATATAGACCGTCGACCCGACTCATGTCAGCAGACCATGTCAGCTAGGAACATGTGGCACAACCAGGTAATGACAAGTGTTAGACTGATTCAACATTTCAGGCACATGTAAGTCACAAATTAGAGTGACAAATGGAAGTATTCAACACATGTCAATCCATGTGTGATGTCAGTAGATTTACACCACTCAGGAGATGGACAGATGTCGGAGGATGAGGAGGGGCTAAAGGGAACGAGCCTTGTCGCACGGTCAGGTGGAGAATTATACAAAAGGTGACATGTTAGGAGTGGGTTCCTTCATCAATACCCCACCATTCTGGACCCCCCCCCCGTATTAAAGGCAGAAAGGCAAGGAGGGTCTAGAATCTCTTGAGCATCGTTGATCTGGGCACTCTAATCCTGGCCGCTCGAGAGATGTGAACCCAATTCCAGACCCCCCCCCTCCACTTAAAGGTAGAATGGCAAGGGGGCTCCAAAATCCAATCCTGGCCGTAGATCTGGGAGCACAGATTTGGGCCGTCCAGATTTGCTCGCTGCATATCCAATGGTGCAGATGAATTTGAACAAGATCGGAGGGTAACTGTAGCATGACATAGTATAACTACCAGAAACCACTGATGGATTCAGCCAGAGGACTCAAAGACACTTGGGGATGATTGACAGAGAAGGTGAAAAGCCTCTGAGAATCTTCAAGAGGGATGAATATGTTCGTGGAGGCGATTAACAGCTGGATGGGAATTGAGGCCTGTAACTGAAACAGAGAAAGTGAGCTTGACTTTCACAGAGAAGATGAAGAGTCTCAACTGCCAGAGACAAAAAGGAATCTCAGCATAACACCTAGTGATGATAGACACAGGGGTTGAACTGCTAGAGAAGTTGAAGAGTTGTGATGATGATCACACAGAGCACTTAAGATGTGGGGGAGATTGGCGTGGTATGAGCATGTAGAGGAATGGCGAATATTGCATGCACAAGATGCACAAAATCTATATATACACGATACAGAGAAGAGAAGAGTTGTTGTTGCTATTGGAGTTTCTATGGTTGTTGTTGTCATGGTGGAGGATTCAAGTGTGAGAAAGGAGGCAGAGCACAGTAGTGGAGATGCATGGTAGAGGAAGGTTGCATCAAAGAGATATGGTGCAGAGAATATAAAAGGCCGAAGAACAGAAAGTGCAAGGTGGCATGCAGAAGACACTGATGCAGACAGGGCAGAGCAACGTAATAGAACAACAATCAGGCTGGTAAGCCATTGAATAATTTTATATCTCTGTAATAAGTTTCAGTAACAAAAGAATTTATTATTCAGGGTGGTTGGGAGGTGCTAGGGAGGATTGGTGTCCTCAAAGGTTCAAGTGGGTGCTTGAACACAGGGAGTTGGTGCTTCCTTCTAGTTGGTGCTAGAGAAACTAGGGAGTTGGTGCTTCCTTCTAGTTGGTGCTAGAGAAACCAGGGAGTTGGTGCTTTCTTCTAGTTCGTGCTAGAGAAACCAGGGAGTTGGTTCTCCCTTCTAGTGGGTGCTAGAGAAAACAGAGAGTTGATGCTCTCAGCAAGTTGCATCTTGCAAAACCAGAGGTTGTAGCCTCACAATGAGTTGGTGCTCATATGTATGATAATGTAAAGAGTGTAGATAATAATTATCATATAAAGAAAAGGATGTTTTTGCCCTGCATGGGTTTCCTCGGGAACTATCTGTCTTTGTCTTTCTCATATATGTGACTAATGTTGAATGTGCCTTTGTTTATTTCACTGCATTATTGTGATCATCATTAAGTGCCTTGTAAAGATTTTAAAAAGAAGCATAATTGTTTAAGCACGGTAACAACTGATTCACCCCCCTTCTCAATTGTCCAACAAGAATATCAAGGTGAGGTCCTTCAACTCCATGGTAATGGGGTCGAGAGTGCATAACCATTCAACACTGAGAACCATGTCACAACCTCCCATGTCTATAGAAAACATATGAGATTTCATGTGGTACTAACCAATATGTAGGTCCACATTTTCACAATGCCCCTCATATTTCATGGAACCTCCATTGACAATCATGACCTTAAAATGGTTGACTGCACAGATATAGAAATTGACTTCTTGAGAAATGGAGCGATGAATAAAATTATGGGTACTACCACTTCAACTAGGATGATGGATTTCCTATGTTTAATGCATCAATTAACTTGATGTTTTGGGGAGAAAAGAAGCCAATGAGGGTGTTTGGTGAAATTATCAATTCAACTTCTATAGGGTCAGAGGGTGGAGTAAGATCATCTTCTTGGGGTATCTCTTCAACATGGGAAACATCAACATCCTTATCAAAAAAATTCTTAGAAATAGCCATACAAATATTTTTTTCTTTTTATTTTTGCCCTTAAAAATATTCATCATCACAATTGTAAAAAAGTCCCTTGAGTTGGTGTTCAACCATTTATGCTCTAATTAATTTATGGGTATTAAGAGGAGTAGTAAGAGGGGAAAGATTGTTGGGTCTAGGGTGAGGAATAAAGGAGGATTTTATGTTTTAGGCTGAGACAATTTGTTGTGCCTCTTTGGAATGTGTAGTAGCTTCCAACCAAGTCTATGGGATATCCATGAGGACTTGGGTGAGATTTTCATCCTTTAGGCAAATGATAAAGAATTTCTTGAAGAAGACATCAAACATGTCCTCCATTCTGAAGGCCAAGTACTCAAAGGCAGTTATGAAGTATTCGACTGTGCCAGACTATTTCAACTTGGTCAAACGACCTAAATAGTGGGTATTTGTGTTAAAACATTCATAAATATATAAAACAAACTATTTCCAAGAAACCTACCCCTAGCATTCATTTTTATGCCATTGAAACCATTTCCAACATTCAGGATCCATATATAGAACAACATAAATAATTTTGGCCAACTCATCAATAATTCCATGTAAAGAAAAATAATGTTCCATTTGAGTGGCCCATCCAGCAGGATCTGAGCCATCAAATTTGTCAACTTCAACTCTAGGAAGATGGGGGTCAAGATGAAGGGAGTTAGAGTGAAATGCCATAGTATGGAAGGATTCAACACCTTCGAAGTGAGAATATTTTTCAGAGGAGGGATGGCCCTGGGATTGGTTCAAAAATTTGTTGAGTGTGGATTGGAGGTCATCAAATCGACCATTAAGGATGTTGAATTCTTCTTGGACTCGATCAAATTCACCCCTAAGTTGGTCAATTAAGTTTTCAACTTTGGAATTGACTGAAGCAATGTCATAAGTCACTTTCTATATGGACTCCTTATGTTGTTTGGATTCATTTTGCAAGTTAATGAGTTATTGGTTGCAAGTGGTGGTTATTTGGGTAGTAGGGGTGCCTAGGAGGGGAATGGGTCCACTAAAAAAGGGTTGATAAGTGATATATATCATTGTGATTAGGGATACAAGAGGAAGCCAATGGGATATTTGAAAAATAAGGGTGTTGGTAAGGGGGTTGGTTCCATGGGGATTTTTTTTTGAAAAACAATAGGTACCACGATGATCAGGGTGAAGAGAGGAATCTAATGGGATAGGTCCCAAATAAGGGTGTTTGGAAGGTGGTTGTGTCCATGGGAAAAAAAAGGGATAAAAAATGATAGGTTCCATTTTGATCAAGGTGAAGAGAGGAATCCAATGGGAGAGGTACCAAATAAGGGTGTCAGTGAGACCACTATACTCCCTATTTTTACTCCTGTGGAGTTATACTCTCACCTAAAGAATATTGCAGTGAAAAATTCCCAAATTGTTAATAGGAAAAAATGTGTAGGAATTTCACAACCAGAATGTAGGAGTCAGGGTTACATGACAAGATATCCCTTTTGTTCCTTTTATGTTATGTTTCGTTCCAAAGGGTTAGGGTTTTCAGGGTTCCTACAAATAAGGGTTTTCTCTATGCTATATCTCTTTGATAAATGTGTGGGTTCAAATAGTAGTACTCGACCTAATATCTCAGGTTACCAATTAAGGAGGCTTGACCATACCCTTAGTCATACTACTCGATTACCTAAGTACTAGAGAGTATCTTCCCAAGTGTTGTTCTCGGTGTCACTATAGAAGTCGGGCAGTTGATAAATAGATATAGAGTTGGTTTTAGGAGACCTAAGGGACTCCTAATATACTTGGCAGTACTTGGGAGTGATGGCCATGTACATATTCTATTTGATGCAGTACTACTTGAAGGGGTACCAACAGGGGTTACAGAGGTTTCCAACAAGGTGAAATGATTGTTTCAATTAACCTTGTAAAATCATCTTTATTTATTGTGTGTAGTATTCATGTTGGTTTATAATTTACTCTTTCTACCCTTCTTGGGATGACCTAGGTTCAGGTCCACTTGGTTTCCAATAAAACCCTTCTAAAACTATTGACCCTCCTGGTAAACCATAAGGAAACACAACATACAAGATGCACTACGCAGTCTCACCTGAGATAGTTCTAATGGGTGGTTGCAACACTCATGTGCTTGTAGCCTGGGAAATGAGTGGGGATATGTGATTAACCTTTGTGATCTTCATTCATCTAATCTAACATTCACTGATCTTTATTAATATATCATTCTTACTCATGCATGTGAAATATCATATCTAACTAATCCATCCATTCATTTATCTAACATCGAATAATTAACAACAAAATAGATACATAACATTCAATCAAATAACACATGGTCTATCATGGTTCACCCCTCCTAGGATACTTCCACAAAGATTTGGCTGCTTTGCTCTTTTACTCTTAAGGTTCCAAAACTACAACTCCTTGCGCATTACAAATATCCATCAAAACAGGTCGAGATATTACAATGAGGCAGACTAGATCACACAAGGCTCTTGTTAAGCCCTAATATTGGCTCATTACCCCTTAATTGGGGCATATTACATTAGTAATTTTATTTTATTTATGTCATATTTATTCCATTAGTTGTAATTATACCGCCTAGTCTCCTATATATACCAAGAAGACATTTTCATTTGGAATCATCTTGTACTTGAACATTTAAGTGGGGTAAAAGGAGGTTTCCTCGTCAAAGAGGCTTATTATCTGAAATTATCTCTTTTTCAAGGCGTTGAGTACTTTTTCTGAGGTTTTTCTATTCTATATTGATGTTTGGTTCTTAATATATGGAATTAGAGATCAAGGTCTTGGGGTTTTGCTGCTACATCTGAGACACCTTGGAATTTTTGCTATAACTTTTTTTCTACAATGTTTCAGAAGGAACGGATTGGAGGATATTTAGTATATGGATCAAGGTACGTTGGGTTAACATTTCAGCTCCTGAGGCCTTATAATTTTGAATATACAACCTGCACAAGATAGGGTTCTGGAATTATCCTGAAATGAGTCATTGGGGAATTTTCGCTATAAACTATTTTATGTAACATTTCAGACCCTAAAATCTAGAGGCTATTCACAGAAATTAGTAAGGTATCTGTGGTAAAAATTTCATCTTCTGGTTCATCTTAAATTTGTAGATACACCCTGTGTAAGATAGGGTATCTGACTAGTCTCAAGAAGGTGTTCCAGGTAAGACAATCATAACTTATTCCTAGAGTATCCAAATTGAGTGGGACTAGTTTCATTGGATCGTGGACAGTCTGTAGTATTTCTGGTATGAGTTTTAGAATTTTATATCAATTATTTTGTACGAGGAACTCTATACAAGTGAGATCTTATGGAAAGGCCAAAAATAGACAAGTTGTGGGGAAGTTACCTTAAATTCCACTTGGAACATCCACTTTTGATCAGACCTATGGCATTGCAGAGAAAAAATATTAGAGAACTACCTAAAAGAAAGCTTCATACCCAAAAGGGCAAAAACTTGGGAGATACAACAAAAGAAAGTTTGTCTAGCAGAACCACCTCAAAGTCAAGGTTCAAAAGTGATACTTGGCCAACATGCCACCCAAAAAGGGAACTTCTACACCAAATAAGCCTCCATACAATCCTACTTGTACTCTTGATGAAGGTGAAGAAATGCGTAGGGACATAAATGATTTACAAAATAAGATAGTAACAAAAGATGAACTACAAGAGATGGAAGCTATGTTGGAGGCAAAGATGGATGGTTTAAAAGAGGAGATCATGGAAGTATTGAAAAATTTTGTAACAGAGAAGACACCTGAAAGTGAAAATGCATCCCATGAAATTCATGATGAGGACACAAAGAAGGTGAATCAAGAATGGAGAAACTCCAACTTTGGGTTGAATACCAACTACGTTCCTAAGATCGATATGAGGAAGTTTGATGGCAAGGACCCAATCACATGGATACTTCATATGGAGCAATTCTTTGATCTACATAATGTGCCACATACACAAAAGGTACGAATTGATTCTTTATATTTAGAACCTAATCAATTTGTATGGTATCAATGGATTTTTTCTCGCAAATCACTCGTCACTTGGACAATTTTCATGGAAGAAATGATAGCACACTATGAGGATACAAGGAGCAATACCTTCTTTAGCCAATTGATAAATCTCAAGCAAAAGGGTTCAGCTACTGAGCACATTGAGAACTTCCAAAGATTTAATATAAAGGTAACCGATATTCCAGATGAGCACTTGATTGATGTATTCATAGGAACTTTAAAGGATAACATTCAACGTGAGGTTCTCCTTTGGGAGCCCAAATCATTGGAGAATGAATTTAAGGTGGCAAGAAATGTTGAAAGTAAAAATATGGCTATGGCTACTAGAAGGACCAATTCTAACATCTATAGAGAGAACACTGCTCCTTCTTCTAAAACACCTCAACCTACAAGGTTGACACCTCAACAATTGGAGGAAAGAAAATAAAAGGGTTTATGATTTAATTGTGACAACAAGTACAGTAAGGGACATAAATGTGGCGGGAAGAAATTATTCTACATAGATTGTGAAGAGGAAGAAGAAGAAGAAGAAGAACCATCTCAGGATGAAAATGTAGAATCAATTATATCTGAAGAGTTGACTCCCATGATATCATGTAATGCATTGGATGGAATTAGCACTCCTCAAACCCTCAAGATCGAAGGATACATCAAAAATAAAAAGGTAATAGTCCTAATTGATTCTGGCAGTACTCATAATTTCATTCACTATAAATTAGCCAAAGCTCTCAATTTCTTTGTATATCCAGTGCCAGAGTTTCAAGCAATGATTGTAGATGGAGGAACTATCAATTTCTCAGGAAAATGAAATAAGATCAATCTTACTATGGGGGAATATGTAATTAATATTCCAATGATTTCTATACCCATGGGTGTTGCATATGTTGTACTAGGAATCCATTGGTTACAATCATTAGGAACAATGGCTTTTAATTTTCAAGAATTTTTCATGAAATTTTCATTGGAAGGAAAAGAAATTGAGTTGAGAGGTATCACAGGGAAACCCAGTAAGGTGATAAGCTCTAATGGAATGACAAAATTATTGAAAAAGGGGCATCAAGGCGTTATTGCACAACTATGCTCACTATATGTTCAAACATCTAAGCCATATATTCCTCAATATCTCCAAAGGATCATTGATAAGCATTCCAAAGTATTTGAAGATATTCCCAAAGGTCTTCCACCCACTCGAAATCATGATCATGAAATTCACCTAATTCCTGGGAGTGTTCCTCCTAACATTAGGCCATACAGATACCCTTACGCCTAGAAGAGTGAAATTGAGCACATGGTTGAAGAAATGTTAGAGGCTAGCATTATTAGACCTAGCCAAAGTTTTTACTCTGCACTAGTGGTAATGGTGTTCAAGAAAGATAGCTCATGGCGTATGTGTCCAGATTATAGAGAGCTCAACAAGATCACTATTAAAGACAATTTTCCCATTTCCGTCATTAATGAATTGTTAGATGAACTACATAGAGAAATCTATTTCACAAAAATGTATCTTCGTTCAGGGTATCATCAGATCAGAATGAAGGAAGAAGATATCCCAAAAACAACATTCCAAACTCATGAAGGCCATTATGAATTTTTAGTCATGCCTTTTGGCCTTACAAATGCACCTTCCACATTCCAAGGGTCGATGAATTCCATTTTCAATCCCTTCCTTCGAAAATTTGTGTTAGTATTTTTTGATGATATACTAATCTATAGAAAGTCTTGGGAGGATCATGCGCGACATGTTTAGAAGGTGCTTATTATCTGAAATTATCTCTTTTTCAAGGCGTTGAGTACTTTTCTGAGGTTTTTCTATGCTATATTTATGTTTGGTTCTTAACATCTCCCCAGCCTATGATATAACCCTCAATATATACCTTAGTTCCTCTCCTCAGCTCAACAACTTACAAAAATAGAACGGAATAACAATATGACAACATGACATCCAACTCCGAACCTCCGACCGAGAACAACCGAACTCCTACCTAGACCTCCTAGTTACCTATTTATACATATTCTTGGCTTACTATCCATTACATATTCTTACCAAAACCCTAACCCTAGCATGGTTAGGTATTATTGCATGTGTGCCTCACATGCTTTCCTCCTCTACATGCATGTTTTCCTTACGCGTGTTGTTTTTCCTACCAGTTGTCTTGTGTTTTATTCTCCAACATTATTCTTTATTCCAAAGTGGGTCTATGCCCAACATTCCCATAACACTAATATGTGTCTCGTCCCAAGCCACCTAGGCGCTGCGCGTCCCCTTGACAACTTCTGCTACGATGTGGAACTTGTTTGTCAATTCCTTCCCTTGTTTCTGGACCTGCACAACCTTTTCTATAAGAACTTCTAATTTCTGCATTGTGACTTCCTCCTGAAACATGGTTGTTCACTCCACATGTTGTTGTTCCATGTTCTTCTTCTCCACCTCCAATTGTAGAATAATCTTTGCTGCTTTCTATTGGAGGGGTTCCATCTGTTCCTGTCTCTCCTATTTTTGTGCCTGCATTGTCTTCAATTCGGTCTATAATCTCTTCATCTCCTACGTTCCTTTTAAATGCTCAGTGTTTTTCATCATCTTATGCCTTTTCTTGAGTTTCTATATTTTGACACTTATCCTCTCTTCTTGTTGTTCCCATTGTTATACCTGCTCATCCTCCTCCAGCATTGTCCAAAGTTGTGTTGTTCTGTCAAACAATTATGCTACTGTGTTCAATTGTTTCTCCAACTTTTCTTATTGGAGTGAAACTTATTCTTTCCTCTGCTCCTTAACCTATGGTGGAGTCTTTGAATTCATCCTTTCCTTGATTTCCTCAATCTATTTCCTGTATCGGTCGATAGTTTGAGAAATCTGATTGAGCTTTTCTTATGTTGTTGGACTCTCGGCCTACACGTTGTCCAGAAGGTGGTTGTATATTTTTGTCACCCCTTGTTCAATTTTATCTGCATTCTCATTTTCTTCTTTGGTATCGAACTTTACTTGTTCAACCATAAGCTCCAACTTTTCCTTGTCATTCTTGATTTCCTCTAGTTCAGTTGCATCTATCCTTGTGCGTGATTTCACCTCCTGCGTGACGTAGACTTGGAGTCTGTACAAATCCTTTGTTGGTATCTTGGACAATAAGATTTCAACCTTCACTACCTCTTTTAGTGGCATTTGTAGCATGTCATTGGTTATCCTGAATGTTAAACTTGCATGCACAGTTGTGTGAACCATATGATCGGTTTGTGGTGTAGTCCTTATTGACATTGTTGCTTCTCCCTTGGGAACTGATGTTTTTCCCCTTTCCGACATTTTTGTGACCCTAATTTTCTCAGGGACTTGTCTCATGCTAGCCAGGTCATCTTTTATCTTCCCCCTTTGATGCTTTTCATCTTCCATGTCTTCTGTGACACAGTCGTGCAACTTATCTGCCACAATATTAGTGTCATCCTCTATGATTGTATATTTGGGTGTCTCTTTGTGTGCCTTATCCTTCTTGCATGTTCCTCCCTATTATGAAATTGACCGCTTAGGTGTCCCTAGTTATTGGGGTTGGATGCTAAGGGGGTTCCATGTGTTCCCGTGGCCCCTCCTCCTTTCTCTTTTTTTTGTGATGAAGTGTCCTTCTTTCTTTATTGTGCATCCTTCTTTGTTGTTTTTGTATCCTTCTCTCCTGGACCTCCCTCCTTTTGATGCATTGGATTTTGTGTTGGCTTCGGCTTTTTGGGAGTAGCGTTATCTCCTACATGTGTCTTGGCCTTCCCTACATCCACATCCATGCCCTGAGGTACTTCTTGATCTAATACTGGGATCTTGCATTCGTTGGGCCAATCCCTCATATCCATATCTATGTCATCCTCTGTGATGCAATATCTCATTTGGATCCAATCCTTTCTTGGATCCCTGCATGCTCGGATCCACATATTATTTCTAGATGCCTTTGTTGAGGAAAATATATGAATTGATCTTACTCTAGCATTTTCAAACTTTACTTGGTTAAATAAAAGTAGACGGGAATATCACCCTATGTTTACAGCCAACAAAAATAACATCATAAATGACAAGTATTAATTACAAGTTCTTAGGCTAGTATTTTATCAACAAAAAGCTTACTGGAAATTTACTTTTTATGTAATTTTTTGAATATAAAAGTTGTTGAAATAAATGTAAGAAAAGAAGTAAAGACACCAAGATGATAATCAAGATAGATGAGAAATAAAGCAATCCTTTATTTCATTCCAATTCACCAAAGAGTCATTTTATTTACAAAATCTCATACATAAATTTTGGACCAAAGTCAAACTTAGACATCCCCAATGGAACATGCAAAAGGACCTCTGACAGAAAACTAAAACTAAACTCTAAAAGATGGATCAACTTGCCACAGATTGTTTTCCACTCGACTCTACACAATAGACTTTATCAGTCATGAAAATTAATTCACAAATAGAGAAGCTTACACAGACTATCAAAGATAGATCAACACCTCTGAAGAACAAGTGTCTGAATGATTTGATTCAGCCCTGAATATTGTTATCTACAATAAGACCCTGCTATCATAAAAGATAATTAGGCTATGATGAATATATGAATGAATGAAAACTGAACTATCTCAACATAAACTCAAAGAGAAAACCTTAGCATGTTTATGCTTCTATCCTCCCCCTTGTTCATAAATAATTATAATAAGGTTCATAAATAAATAATAACTAGTAGGTGGGACCCCTTGTGAATCCCTTTAGTTCATAACAACCATAACAATCATAACATAACCATTAGTTAAGAAAAACATACCTCCTTGTGCTTCCCATCAACATATTTACTTTTGGCAATTTAAAATTATTAAATTTGAAATTATTTCAAAAATAATACTCATATATCAAAAATAAACATGATGTCCAAAGATCCCTGAAGTCAACTTTCATAAACAATAGATATAATAAAAACTCAAAAACCATATTTCCCAGTCTGTGATGCAACCCTTCCTTGATTGCTGCTGTCACCTCTTGATTTTCCCGAGTTTTCCTTTGGCTATGCAGATCCCTTAGGCTTAATCTCATTGATCATGTGGTAACAATCATCCCTCAAATCCATCCGAGAAGACACATATTTGTCAGAGTCATTGGAGGGTGAGGAAGGGGCAACAATGGCTTTTCCTTTATCAAGTGAATGATGGGCTTCAGTATTCAGTCTCTTGCTAGCATGGGAGGCTTTCAATGGCGAGTGGTTAGGGGAAGCTTGGGAAATGGGGTTAACTAACAAAGGAGGAGGAAAAGACAAGTTGGGCCAGCCACAATGTTGGGAGACTGTCGGGTGGAAAATCTCCTGCCATCCATCATTTTCAGGGACCTTAGGTTGTAATGAAACATGAGGAGGTACAGGGATACTGGGGGATTGTGGGGTTTGGAAAGGAGGCATTTTAGGCCTAGGTCAGACTATTCCCTACCCAATCAAATTAAAGAATCCAGCATGAAACATTTGGCCAAGATCTTCTAAATCAACGTCAAAATGTATAAAGAACCTAGGCCTTCTTGGACCTCGGTTCGAGTTACCTCTACCTTTGTTTCCTTTGGCCACAAATTCCTCAATTGAAAAAACTCATCCAGCATGTGTAATTGATTAGAAAATAGTCTTTTAAATAACCATGCATGGCAAATCTTACAAATATGAAATAGATTTGGCTTAGAATGTATCATATTCATGCAATCCAATCCATACAAATTGTTTTACTGTTAATCAATGAGTAAGGGGTGAAAAAGGGTTTAGGGATATGTGAGGGGTTTGTATTGATTGAAAATATGATATAATGAAATGGGAGAAGACATGGTCACTACTCAATGACAACAACAATCAACTGTAAAGAAAACCAATAAAACCGCACCGCAATCCACACAAGACACTGCCACTTTCATCCATTTTAACACACGAATTCTCTTGACTGTAATTAATCTCAGAATAGGGAGTGAAAAAATGAAATGGGCAGGTGATGGGATTTGTAATTAGCAGAAAATGAAATCATGGAAGGGAAGAAAGACGATTATTGTTCATGATATTAATTAAGCGATCCATAAACATGCTTCAAAGAAGATGCATAAACCATCCACAATTTTTGTGCAATTTAACTAATTCACTATTCATAAAATATCCAACACAGTGCTACCACGAGACAGTATGTATTCCACACGATTTGTAAGAGGTTTTTTCCATTCACCCACCTACTTTTCATTTTATAACAATTTTCGCACATTACTCATTTCCATTCTATAAACTATCAAAATCAACCACTGCCCTTGCATTTATTCAATCAACAGCAATACCCAAAAGTCATGTTTTCAAATTAACAATGAAGTCACTATTACTGCAATCGGGCCCATATTTTAAATGAAATGACATTCGTTGAAGATAATGATAGTAACCAAAAATAATCAAGACTGGAATACAACCCACAGTCACCATTTAGGCACAAGCTATGCACAGGGTAATTTTTCCCAGGCAATGTAGTTCTGCCACTGTAAAAAAAAACAATTCAATGTGACTTAAAAGTTGGGCCACCTATCCAACATGACTGTCATAGACAACATGCCTGCTTTAACCAGTGATCGATTGCAATAAATAACATGCCTAAAACTTTGTGGGTATCCCTAAGTATGAAAAATAAGATATCCATAACACACACAGTGCACAACTAACAAAACTCCACGATGCAACATTTCCAATTAACACAACAACACACAGTCATGATAATAACTCAACATATCGTGTTGAGTTATAAATTTAATATAAGATTGCTTCAATTTATTCACACTGTGATCGAACATGTTGTGCACACTCAGGCTTATTCAACCAACAAACACGAGGATGCAGTGGATATACTTTCTACAGTCATCTAGTTCAATAGTCATTCGGCCCCAAAGAAAACCATAGTTACCATGACCATTATCTATTTTTCAACCATAGAACGTGACATGTGTGAGAAACACCAAGCATTTGTAACCAATGCTAGCTATCATCCGAAAACTATTAGTGCAAATAATAATGGCTGTATATCAACCAAACAATTTGCCACTGTTGTATAAAATCAATCAACCAAACAAGTTGTGGTAGCTATGCATACCCACATATCCATTCGAATTGGGGAAACTTTCCTATCCATTAAACAATACAAAGTTATCAAACATAAGGAGGGTGACTTTTTAACTTGAGTCATGTAGATAACAAACAAGGTTTACCAATGTTATACAGAGGCAGTAACTAAATGCAAAACCAACACAACTGTCATATAGCCAACTGGATGGGTCTGTACTAAAAACTAGTCAGCAATATACAATCATCCAACAAGCAAGTGGTAAACCCAACATGCTAGGTTGGTGTTCCATGTCAACCCTCAGACCTGTGGAGTTAAAGGTTCACACTGTGACTAACAGAGGGAAGCTAGAGCCAACTTCCTTCAATGGTGAAAAACCCTGATACCAATAATGCATACACAGAGGGAACCATGAATTATTCACGGATATATAACAAGTCCCGAGACAAGAGGGATACCACAGAGGAGCGAGGCTCCAACTCGACCGATAGTGATGCTTAATGTGCACAGGGTGTAACCATTGTGGCTCTTAAAACAACCACAACACTGAAGCAATGACAAGGCCAAGTAAGAATAGGAGAGCCCATTTCATGGCCTTTAGTGATGAAATCAACCATTTCCCAAATGAAAAAAAACACAGTGATGAAGAGTGCCTTCAGCCATTAAACCCATAAAAACTAGAGACTAGAAAAGTGATGCACAAGCATGGGGACAACCAGCCAAGAAAACCAAAAAAAACTTCCAACTAAACCAACAAGATCACAGCGAGACCCCATGGCTGCTAGCACCCAGGGCGACCTAATAAAACTATGAATCCAAGACTATTGTAGAAGAATCATCATGATTCATTCCAAGAACACAATTTTACATAGTTTCAACCTTAAGGAAAATACAAACCGATATAGCCGAGCCAATAATTATTTCATAACCAGAGTAAAATCATGAATGGCCAAAAAAGAAGACATACCTGTAATCGAATTCCTTAAACCGAGAGCTAGTCGAGCAGTTCCTTCCTGTTGAAATTTCAGAGCATAACCATAGCCAAGACCAAACAATAGTTTGACTAGGGTGGTGTCTAATGGGAGGAGTAAAGGTGACATGAAATAAATGCACATCACCTCCACCCACAATTCATTAATTCAACAATACATGCCAACGAGCCCTCCATTAACACCATTAATCAAATCATGCATCGAAACCATCACCATATTACAAAGATAAATCACATAACCATTAGTGTCCATCACTTTGTCAAAATGCACCAACCCTATTTTGTCCATCTTATTCATATTTCCAATATAACTCAATTTAAAACGCACAACCATTACCACTATTACCCTTCCAATATCCGCCACCAACATTTCAAACCATATGTGTATTTACCATATAATTCAATCAGAATTGCATAACCATTCACTTTATAGCTAGGATTTAACCATAGTTGTTAAGTCTTTTATGCACGTAGTATAGTATGTAGGATAGATTTAAAATATTCCTCTTGCAATTGTTTCTCACTTCCTTTAAGTTATTCACATGTGATATTGCATAACTAGGTCCCCTTCCTTTGCATTTTTTCTAATATTTTGCCTCTTTCAAAACTACTCTTCATGTAATTTTATTGATATGTTTGTTATGTAGGTGTTATAAGAAAAGATATCAATGATATTAATGAATAGCATAGGCGGTAGTAACATAAGGAATCAACACTTCATAAGCTCAATTCATAATCAATAACAACAATATCTTCATCAACCATGTGAGCCATGTCACACATCATCTCAAACTCAAAATGAATAGATATTCTCTCCAATAGTTCAAGGGGGTCCCACCTACTAGTATTATTTAGTTTTTATAATAATAGGCTTTAGTAATACATTGCCGGCAAAAATTCGTAGACAATTTTTAATTGTCAACAAACTGGTGAATCCACGGGAAAATTTGTTTCCAACAATTTTAGAACTCATAACTCATGGTTTCACAGAACAAGAATATTAATTTTAGAAGATGTAACCAGAATAATTATGCAACAGGGGGAAGTGAGTGAATTTAATGGAAAAAATGACCGGTAATTTGGGAATAACTTATGAAAAATGTTAAGTATGAGGGGGCTTACTCCTGTATGCACAATTATTCATCCAGAATCGGCTCTTATCTCAAAGAGAGAAATTGATGGTTCTTCTCTTTTATTTCTCAATGGATGAAGAAATGGAAAGAAGCAAGAAATAACCAATTTCTTTATAAGACAACAATGGAAATATATAACAATTTCAAGGGTCCTTCAGAGGAGACATCTGTTGGATTATTGAGAGGGGGGGTGAATCAGTAATAGAGCAATTTAATCCTTTTTAACCATATAATCCAAGTGTTATATCAATGAAGCATTATCATCCAATAACTACAGAGTAAATAAGAAATGAACAAATGAACAATCATACACATACACAATACACCAGTGTTTTACGTGGAAACCCAAAGCGGGAGAAAACCACAGAATGTCTTTTTTATATGTCTTGAAGAATGACATTCATTGGAAGCACCAACTTCCTTTGTTTTCCAAATACAACTAGAAGGAGGCTCTAACCCCCTAGTTTCTTAGGCTACAACCTAAGGGAAGATCCAACTCCCCATTTCTTTGGCTACAGCCAAAAGGAGGCTACAACCCTCTATGTTCTCTGGCTACAACCAGAAGGTGGATACAACCACCTGTCCTTGCCTCGTCCAACCACCCTGAAGTAGAAGTAGAATGATGGAACCACTGTCACACTATCACTGTGAGATATACCACTATAAACCTGTACCAATAAACCTGAACCATGCATCAACCATGCATCAACCTTTACCTCAACCTGTAATCAACTTGTACCATAAATAAGTACATAAACCATGCACCAACCTGTACTTCAACCTGTAATCAACCTGTACCATAAAAAAGTGCATCAACCATGCAATAAGTATGTACCAATCATGTGTCAACTACTCATCAATATGTACCAACATCATCAACTATACACCTCATGTATGTGCCAACTCATCAACTGCTTGTTTCAACCATGTACCCAACATGTACCTTAACCAAAAGACCTCATAAATTTCATCATCCAAATATGATTTGTAACTCTGTAATAGACCTAGTGTATATGATCACATACCTTGAAACCTTCCTTAACCTTAACAACAAGAGACTAGCATTTTCATCAAACGTTTCTTTAGTCTCACAAGACTAGTTTTGGATTTGTCAACAACCCTAACTTGAAATAATCATAACTTTGTACCTATAATGAATAAATATCTAAAATTGATACACAATCTTCTTCAATTTGTTTTGTGCAATTCCTCCAGGTTTCACTACTTGGAACCTCTCATAAAAGGATTTATAGAAAAAATGGCACACCTTGCTGAATTCTGGCTTATTCTAGAGAGCGACCTTGTAGAGAGTGCCCTGCACCGAATATTTGTTGAATTGATATGAAACTGTTAAAAAAAATAATAAATACTGTAATATAACCAACACATTTTTTCTTACTGAATTTGGATCTTTTATGAAGAAGTTATTATGTTGTTACCCGAAACACTTGTTTTTGACTAGTTTCAGGACTAGCCACAAACCCTATTTTCCACGGAGTGTAAATCCAAAAATACAACGACCCACAATATGAATGTTTTACCAAATATACTTGGATATGTTTTCTCAATGGAAAATAAATTTCACTATCTGAATCATTCTAGAAAATAAGTTATTGTGAAAATGGTGAAATGCCCTGAAAAAAACATACCTTAGAAAGCATCATCAAAAGAATTTATCCTTCCTTGAATTTCGGCCTTCTTTTCTTCACTTTCCTAAGAAATTAAGCTTATATATCCTTTGGTTACCTCATACACCTATGGGTATTCAATATTCTCAAGTGTGTTTAAAATGAGAGAGCCTTTCCTGTTATTTATACTCTCCAAGTAGCTTCCTTAAAACATCTTATAGGTCACTTTACCCACTTTCCTTATTTTAGGGTTAACCCACTTCTAATTTCTCCATTAAATTTATTATTTAAATAATTTATTTTGTATTCACTTTGAATTATAGTACACTCATCACTTCACTTTATTATTTACCTTCTAAAATATCTTAAACCACTTTGACTACTTTGACCTTTTGGGGCTTCTAGATGACATAAGAGGGTCCTCCAACTTCGTATGTCCATAACTCTCAAACCGTGAGGAGTTATGTGACGTTCCACATACCACCAGAAATGGAATGACATGTAATGTCCATATAGAATATTATTACCTAAAAATATATCAAAACACATACCGTTATACATCAAACAAATTTGGGTCCATTGCCCAAACCTAGGTTCTCCAACTTCTCATTGCTATAACTCTCTAACTATGAGGAGCTATGTGACGTTCCACATACCACTGAAAGTGGAATGAAAAGAATTATCAATATATAATAATTTCACTAAAAAATGCATTGACCTTAATCTCATTATTCCACAAATAATCATGGGTTCTCTAACCATACTTATAGGATAACTCAATCCGCAAAGCATCTTCCCATGAGGGATTTCACCATAAGGGGACCACTTTGGAGTTCATCCATTTTTACTTGTTATCAACCATGACAAGAAAATTATGAGTCATCAAACAAACTTGGGTCCATTACCCAGACCTTTGTGCTACCAGGATTTCTTCAAGGGTTGACATCAATGACAACCAACCTTAATAAAAAATCCCCCCCTTTGGCATTGATGGAAACACTCTGATGCAATACTAAAATCATATCACTCATTCCCCCCCTAGAACCATGCCTCTATCCTATATATCTGATAAATATTCTCCCCCTGGAACCATGCCTATGTCCTCTACATTTGATAAATCTCTCCCCCTTTGTCATCAATGGCAAAGGTATCTTTCCATCTGAGGTTTCTCCCCTTGACTAAACTGTCCTCTTATGGTGCTTCCTCGTGTACATGTAAGACATATAAGATAAGAATTCAAAAATGCATTCATTTTGGAGTAGAAATAACTCCAAGTCTCTGGCGAAGATATTCAAAGGCTTCCCGGGGAAGTGGCTTTGTAAAGATGTCTGCCACTTGTTATTTTGTGCCCACATACTCAACTTTGATGTTCTTTTCTGCAACTTACTCCCGTAGAAAGTGATACTTGATTGGAATGTGCTTCATCTTGGAGTGCATCACCGAGTTCTTAGAGATATTGATGGTGCTTGTATTATCACAATAGATTAGAATGGGCTCATCATTCTCAACCTGTATATCTGTCAGAGTTTGTTTCATCCAAAGAACATGTGTACAACATTATGCTAATGCAATATACTCTACCTAGGTTGTATATAAATATATTGATGATTGTTTCTTTCTTAGCTATGATACTAAACACTCACCCAAGTAGAATGATGATCCACTAGTGCTTCGTCAGTCATCAATACAACCTGCCCAATCTACATTTGTGTAGGCAATAAGTGATAGATCCTTTCCTTTTGGATAACATAATCTAAACTCTTATGTTCCTTTGAGATATCTAAAAATCCTCTTCACTGCTAACACATGTGACTCCTGTGGTGCTTCTTGAAATCGTGCCACCTGTCCAGCTGCCTGCATTACATCTGGTCTAAATTTTGTCACATATAGTAGGTTGCCAATCATTAACCTGTATTGCCTCTGATCTATAGACTTCGAATCATCATCTTTTCTCAACTCGCAACTGGTTTGCATGGGAGTGATAATCGGTTTGCAATCTTCCATTCCGAACCTCTTTAACATTTCTTTGATATACTTGGTTTGAGAAATAAAAATTCCTTGGTTGCTTTGACGTATTTGAAGTCCCAAAAAGAAGGATAGTTCTCCAAGTAATGACATTTCAAATTCATTCTTCATATCTTTTGCAAATTTCTGGCTTAAACTGTCGTCATCACTATCAAAAATAATATCATCAACATAAAATTCAATTAATAAAATATTACCTTGACTTACCTTGATGTAGAGGTTGTTGTTTGCACTTCCTTTTCTTAACCCTGACTATTGCAGATACTTATCCAGTCTAGAGTACCATGCTCTAGGGGCCTGTTTTAGACCATACAAGGCCTTCTTTTAATTTACACACATAATATGTGTTCTCTGACAATTGAAATCCTTCTAGTTGTTCAATGTAGACTTCTTCTTCAATTTTCCCATTCAGAAAAGAAAATACACTTTAACATTTTTGGAGCATGCATAGTCTAAAAGAAAATGGTTTGCTTCCATTTTGGAAACTGGGGCAAATGTCTCTTAAAAGTCGATTCCTTCAATTTGTGCATATCTTTTACATACCAATCTAGCTTTGTTCCTTGTAACTTGTCCATCTTCATTTAATTTATTCCTGAAAACCCATTTTTTGTCAATCACATTCTTATTCTTTGGTCTTGGAACCAATTCCAAAGTGTCATTTTTCTGTATTTGATCCAATTCTTCATCCATGGCCTTATTCCAAAATTCATCCTTGTTGGATTCTTCAAAATAGTTTGGTTCAATTGTAGATAAGAGTTCTAGGTGTGTTTGTTTTGATGAACGGATTCTTCTTCTAGTCTCAACTCATGCATCTTTGTTTCCAATAATCTGATATGAAGGATGATTCTTCTATACTCGTTTACTGGGTCTCTTTGGAGACACTTGCTGAACTTTCTCTTATGTTTCTGTCGGATTCTCTTCATATTCCTCTTCTACTTCCTTTCATCTTTTTCTTCTTCTTCAAAAGGTTGTTTGATTGATTCATTTTCTTCTTCCTTTGATTCTGGTCTATTTGTTTCATTAATTGTTATGTTGATTCTTTCCACAATTTTGTTCAATCTCATATTGTAACACTTGTATGCTTTCCTTGTACTTGAGTAACCAAAAAGTACTCCTTTGTCCACACGAGAGTCAAACTTTCTCATTCTGCCATCTTCTCTTTTGATGTATCATTTGCTTCCAAAAACTTTGAAGTGCTTCACATTTGGTAGTCTTCCTTTCGATAGCTCGTAGGGAGTTTTGTTAGTGTTTTTTCTGAGCATTACTTTGTTTTGAATGTGAAATGTTGTAATTATCATCCATTACGATAATGTTCCTTTGTCTCTGAACCAATCTATGAATCCATGCTCTTGTCCACTATCATATATCTATCCAAACCTGCTAATTGTTCTTACGAATCCATCTCTGTCCATACTGTCCAAGAATCTACTTGTGAAACTATCCATAATTCTAACCCATTTATCATTATACTATCAAATTGTACTTCTGCTAACTGATTTCTTTGAATCTGTCTTCTCAAACTCTGCAAGCTTCTCAAAGGATGGTTCTTTGGTCTATCACAACTATCACATAGACTCCCCCTGTCTAATATTCATATTACTTGGGAGTATTTGAGCTGGATGGCTCAAAACAATTCCTAATATGATGTGTATTCATCATCATATTCATTGGTAGATTCATCATCATCTTCATGGGTAGATTCATTATCTCTCTGAGCTCTGACTTCTTTCTTTCTGTCTGTGGATTCATCTTTCACTACAATTCCTGAAAGTACAATCCCTTGAACTTGTTCCTTATTTACTTACCCTTCCTTTCTTTTAGTTATTTTCCAAACCTTTCTGTATCTGACATCTTTCTTTTTCTCCGTAGAATTTTCTTCATCTCATTTTATTGCCAATCTTGCGATCACTAGTACCTGGTCTTTGTTCACCTGTTCTTCCTATTTTCTTATCCATACTTTCTTATATCTGATATCGATATTCTCTTTCATGGAAGTATCAATCATGCTTCTACAATTGTTGGCTATGTTTCCATAGTTATGACATTCGTAACACTCAATGTTATGTGCAGCCACATAGGCACTTCTTGCTTGAACATTTTTTTTATAATCCCTGCAATCTGCAACCTTATGTCCAAAGTTAGTATAATAAAAACAATGACCATAAAATAAATTTGCATACCTGGGAGTGAATGATCTTCTTTGTGGCGTAGTCCTTCTGAATTTTTGTCTTGATTGATCATGATCATGATTGAATCTTCTTTTTGGTTTGAACATGGATGGCCTCCTTAAAGATGTATCTTCAATAGTTTTCTTAGATTTTGGTTGACCATGATTCCTTCCTTTGAGTACTTCTGCATAACTCTTTCTATTTTCTTCATTCTTATTTTCTAGCAACCTAAAGTGCTTTTCTTCATTCTCTATAGCTGATGTGGATGTTTTTGCCTCTTCAAAGTTCTTGTTGAGTTTGATGATTTCACTTCTCAATGTGACAACTTCTTCTTCAAGCCTCTCAACCTCTTCTTCTTTCTTCATTATCTAAGACTTCATGACTTCTTCTATTCTTTTTGCTTCTTCAAGCTGAATTTTTAATGTGATTATTTCTTCTTCAAGTCCTTTCTCTTCTTGACCAAAATCTGCCTCAAGCTAGTTTAGATTGTTAGTTCTTTCCTTAATATGATCTATCAATATCTTCTCTCTCATTTCTGCTTCTTCCTTCTGTGCTTCTTTGTTGGTTTCCAAACACTGCTTTTGATATTCAAGATTTTCTTTGATCTTTATGGCTTCTTCTCACTGAGTTCTTAAGTTCTCGATGACCTATTCGGCTTCTTCAAAAATCTGAACACTTTCCTTTTGTTTCATCAATTCTTTCTTGAGTGAATTGTTTTCTTCTCTTAGTTCATCTAAAGAACTAATCAATTCTTCTTCATAATTGTCTTCCTTTTCAATTATTTTTTATGTCTCATTTCCTTCATGGAATTCTATTTCAAGATGCCCATGTTTTTCAAAATTAACACAAAACAACATACCTCTGGTGATTATGTACTCTTCATCTTCTGAATCTTCTTGACATGGTGAACATATTTCTTCTTGATTTGTATCTGAATCTTCTTTGACATTTTATGAATCTATGATGGGTGAAGAATATATTCCATGTAACTTATCCCAAAGTTCTTTTACTAATGAAAATTTACCAACCTTTTCTCTTACCAGATTAGGTAATCCTTCCCAGATGAAATCCATTTCTATTTTGTTATTCTTTCTCAATTCCTTCTTGGCTGTAGTCTTTTCCCTTTTTGAACTATCATATCTTGTAACAACTGATAGCCAAATATAATGTCCCTGTGCATGTAAAAATACTTTCGGCCTTATGCTCCACATATCATACTTAAAACTATTATGACCATTAGACATTGGTACTCCATTCTCATAATAATCCATGATCTCCTTCCAGTGGTTAAACTATTTCCTTTAGGAACCGACTCTGATACCAATTGTTGGATTACTGAGAGGGGGGGTGAATCATTAATAGATCAGTTTAATCCTTTTTAACCATATAATCCAAGTGTTATATCAATGAATCATTATTATCCAATAAATTGAGAGTAAATAATCAATGAACAAATGAACAATCATACACATACACGGTACACCAATGTTTTATGTGGAAACCCAAAGTAGGAGAAAAACACATAATGATTTTTTTTATATGTCTTGAAGAATTACATTTATTGGAAGCACCAACTTCCTTTGTTTTCCAATTGCAACTAGAAGGAGGCTCCAAACCCCTAGTTTCTTAGGCTACAACCTGAGGGAAGCTCCAAATCCCCAATTCTCTGGCTACAACCAGAAGGAGGCTACAACCCCCTATGTTCTCCGGCTACAACCAGAAGGTGGCTACAACCACCTGTCCTTGCCCCGTCCAACTGCCCTGAAGTAGAAGTAGAATGATGGAACCACTGTCACACTATCACTATGAGATATACCACTGTAAACATGTACCAATAAACCTGAACCATTCATCAACCTTTACCTCAACCTATAATCAACCTGTACCATAAATAAGTGCATCAACCATGCACCAACCTGTACCTCAACCTGTAATCAACCTATACCATAAAAAAGTGCATCAACCATGCACCAAGTATGTACCAATCATGTGTCAACTACTCATAAACTGTGACTCATCAATATGTACCAACATCATCAATTATACACCTCATGTATGTGCCAACTCATCAACTGCTTGTTTCAACCATGTACCCAACATGTACCTTAACCAAAATCCCTCATCAATTTCATAATCCAAATATGATTTGTAACTCTTTAATAGAATTGGTGTATATGATCACATACCTTCAAACCTTCCTTAACTTTAACAACAAGAGACTATAATTTTCATCAAACATTTCTTTAGTCTCACAAGACTAGTTTTGGATTTGTCAACAACCCTAACTTGAAATAATCATAACTTTGTACCTGCAATGAAAAAAGATCTGAAACTGATATACAATTTTCTTCAGTGTGTTTTGTGCAATTCCTTCAAGTGTCACTACTTGGAACCTCTCATAAAAGGATTTATAATAAAAATGTCACACCTTACTGAATTCTGTCTTATTCTAGAGAGAGACCTTGTAGAGAGTGCCCTGCATGGAATATTTGTTGAATTGATATGAAAATATTACAAAAAATACTACAGATGGTACTATAACAAACACATTTTTTCTTACTAAATTTGGATCTGTTATGAAGAAGTTGTTACTTTTTTACTCGAAACAGTTGTTTTTGACTAGTTTCATGACTAGCCACAAACCCTATGTTCCACAGAGTGTAACTCCAAAAATACAATGACCCACAAGATGAATTGTTTACCACAGATACTTGGATATGTTTCCTCAATGGGAAAGAAATTTCATTTTTTGAATCATTCTAGAAAAGAAGTTATTGCGAAAATGGTGAGATGACCTGAAAAAAACATACCTTAGAAAGAATCATCAAAAGAATTTATCCTTCCTTGAATTTCAGCCTTCTTTTCTTCACTTTGCTCAGAAATTTGGATTAGATATCCTTTGGTTACCTCATACACCTATAGTTATTCAATATGACCAAGTGTGTTTAAAATGAGAGATCCTTTCCTCTTATTTATACTCTCCAAGTAGCTTCCTTAAAAACATATTCTAGGTCACTTTACCCACTTTCCTTATTTTAGGGTTAACCCACTTCTAATTTCTCCATTAAAAGTATTATTTAAATAATTTATTTTGTATTCACTTTGAATTATAGTACACTCATCACTTCACTTTATTATTTACCTTATAAAATCTCTTAAACCACTTTGACTACTTTGACCTTTTGGGGCTTCTAGATGACATAAGAGGGTCCTCCAACTTCGTATGGCCATAAATCTCAAACCGTGAGGAGTTATGTGACGTTCCACATACCATCAGAAATGACATGAAATTTAATATCCATATAGAATTGTATTACCTAAAAATATATCAAAACTCATACCGTTATACATCAAACAAATTTGGGTCCATTACCCAAACCTGGGTTCTCCAACATCTCATGGCCATAACTCTCTAACCGTGAGGAGTTATGTGACGTTCCATACACCACCGGAAATGGAATGAAAATAATTATCAATATAGGATATTTTCGTTGACAAATTCATTGACCTTAATCTCATTATTCCACAAATAAGCATGGGTTCTCTAACCATACTTATAGGATAACTCAATCTGTAAAGCGTCTTCTCGTGAGGGATTTCACCATAAGGGGACCACTTTGGAGTTCATCCATTTGTACTTATTATCAACCATTACATGACAATAATGAGTCATCAAACAAACTTGGGTAAATTACCCAGACCTTTGTGCTGCCAGGATTTATTCAAGGGTTGACATCAATGACAACCAACCTTAATCAACAACATCATAACAATTGTGATAGCTTGATTGTTATTGACTAAAAATGCTTCGTAGGAGTGTCATTGTGGCAGAATTGATCCATATTTATATCTTGGCTAAACATTAAAAGATGATAAAAAAAAAAAAAAAAAAAANTAATGCAAAAATTAAAACAACAGCAGTAAAAGACTCAATTTGAAAAACAACAAGGAGAGAAAATTTTAACTTAGAAGGCATAAATCAAGGTACTGTAAGCATAGAAAATAAGCACAAAAATTGAAAGCATAGCTAGGCTACTAGTATACAGCAAAATCAAGACAACATCATGACTTTTCATGTTGGTTCCTCACAATATTTCAAGCGAGGGTTGTCAGTGTTGTAGGGAAACAATTGCTTCTGTAAATATTTTGATATATAAGAATTAGTATCCAAGACAAAATCATTTTGGAAAGGATTGATCACCTAGAAATATGATGTAATCATCGTTCCCTTGACACGCACAGTTATCACATCAAGATAGATATGGAGACTGACCAATTCATCAAGAGTCATGTGCATAGTTTTTCTTAAAGCAGTACCTGTATCAAGGTAAAAATCCGACATTTGTGAGGCATGGTATTAAAATTAGTAATGAAAGTGGTTTTGTGAACATTTTCCCCTTTTACTTTGATTTTATTGTAACCAAACAAACTGTCAAGTAAGGGTATTAACCATGACTCCACAACCTGTTGCAAAACCATTTCTATATTAAGAAGGGGAAAGGGATTTCTCAGAATCTCTTGCCTAAAAGCTCAAAGAAAAATACAAGTTTTGATATTATCAGTGGTCCTTGAGGACAATTCCCAAATTGAGACCCATTCGGGGTGGGCTGAAAAAAACCTTCCAGCCCTTAAGAAATCTCTCAAATCCCTTTGAAAGGGTTCTTCCAGTGTAGAGTTAACAAATTTTTTTTTTTCCTAGCTAGTTTCATAATATGTTGAACAAGACCAGGATCAAAACCACGAAGATCCCCATAAGACCAAGAAAAAACCTTTTGATATTCACCAAGTAGTCGGGTGGACCTCATCTCTTCTTTACCAGAACATTGGACCTTTATTTTAACATTGGTTGAAGCTTCAAATGTCCTAATGTTCGAGAGGATGGTTTCAATCACCTTCCATTGTAACTCCTCTTTTTTTTGTTTTTCCTTATTGCCTACAACACTCAAAGAAAACAAAATCTCAAGAGGAGTCAAGCCCTCAGGAATCTTATTATTTTCTACAGATATAATCCTCTTGGTCTCAAGAGGTTCATTTTAAATGACAACACAAATTCTCTCATCATTAGTCATGGCCTCCCATAATCCTTCATTTTCATAAATGTATGGACGATGCAGAGATTGGAAAGCACAATTAGTCCAGTGAGGCAAGAGTTGCTGAGTAGGAGAGGCTGAAAAGACAGCTAACCAATCAACTATTGAATTCAAAACCTTCTTAAAAAGAGTGATGTTGAAAGATAGAAGGTTCAATACAAGTGCCCAAATAGTTTGGGAGTATTTTTCCATCAGCTTGTCGCTAGGAGATCATGTCTTACATATCATATTCACAACAAGCTCAGAATTTCCGAAAAATGAAAGGTGACTGCAACCAATATTAAGGGCATTCTCAATGCCTAACAACAAAGCTTTGAATTCAACGACATTGTTTGAAAAAGCAAACTCCAACCTGTATGACAGATTATGAATCTTTCCTACAGGGGAAACCAAGATAATACCAGCCTCATTACCTTCGTTAGAGTGTGAACCATCAAAATGCCTATGCTATAATTCATTATTTGAATCAATTCCTTCTAGAGTAATACTATCCTCTTCAACAAAGATGGAATACACTCCCATGTCTTCTTACATATAGTTTACGACAAATTGTAGAACACTCTCTATGTAGGGTGAAATTATTCCTTCTCTAAGGACTATAATATTCTTACCATTCTGAGGAACAGATAAATGTGTCCCGTCAAGTGAGAAGTATACACT
This sequence comes from Picea engelmannii, assembly GCA_009831015.1. Taxonomy (NCBI): domain Eukaryota; kingdom Viridiplantae; phylum Streptophyta; class Pinopsida; order Pinales; family Pinaceae; genus Picea; species Picea engelmannii. The sequence goes on along the minus strand of ML792888.1, from coordinate 152,044 downwards.
TGTTAGTGCTTGCCAATCTCTTCCCAAGATAATTGAATAATTTTTCACAGGCATATCAATCACCTGAATGTTGAGGGTTGTCCTTATCTCAGGATGAGTGCATAAAACCAAGGTTACATATTTAATCTCGCCTATGGTTATTTGTTGTAGACTATTATAGAAGAGCATGCTTCTGGAATTTTTGTTTGTACATGACAATTCTATCTCTTCCATAATAATATTTCACATGACACTTGCGCCTAAACCACCATCAATGAGGAAACAATGGAAAATCTTATTCATGATCTTTACAGAAATATAAAAAGGGGTTTTTTTTTACAGGGTATCTAAATTTATGTACACCTACTTTATTTACAAAATAATCCTCTTCGTCTACCTCTTCAGAAAGATTGGCTACAACATAAGCTTTTCCTTCCATGAATTGTTTCAAATGCATCTGTTGTTTAGGGACAGAAACCATGTCTAGGAGGGTTGCATCTGCTTTGATGTTGTCCAATTGATTCAAGATATTGTATTTGTAAGAGGGAGGAGGGGGAGTGATTCTTTGACTCTCAGGAATTTTAGGAACCTGGGATGTAGCAGTGGTTGAGGATGAGCCTGGGCTAGAAGAACTGTGAGGAAGATCAAATTTACCCTTGGGAGAATAGGCTTTGCTCCTAGTGTTGATGACCATGATATCCATTGGCTTTGCAAAGTCTAGGACAACAATAGTATCTTCTGGTATTTTACCAAAGATATTATCTCTGACACTCTTCTTTACCTCACATGTGGTTTCTTCGTGGTGTTCTTCACAAACATTACACCAACTTCGAGGCAAGATATCCTTAGGATGAAATTTTTTTCAGTTGGATTTCTAAAGAGGGTTGCAAAAGAGGTTGAATATCCATGGGTGAGAGAAGAGACATCACCCTTCCGCTCAAATGATATCATATGATTATTCATATCTTGTACTAGTTGTAAGAGATCAGACATGTCTATTTGTTTAACTAATTCTCCCTGGGGAAGACTGGTTCTTTCAAGATGTTCTTCATACTCTGAGAAAGTATGCAGAGCAAAGTCGAGATTGTCGATGGCATTTTCCTCAAGCCTATGATGGTAGGGACAAGGAAATTCATTGTAGTAATGCATGAAAGAGACTTGGTTCTAAGGGAGGATAAGTTAGGGGATTTTATTATACAACTTGGTGAAACGCAAGTTGAAATACCAGATGGTGTCACCATCTTTGTAAGTGACATTATTGTATTCCCTTAACTTCTCAGCAGGGCTTTTGGATTGCCCATAAGTGGATAAAAAACAATAGATTAACTCCTCCCAAGTAGACAGGATCTTAGAAGGAAGGTCAAAGAAGTCAGCCACAACCTTTCCTTCCAAGGAATTGAAAAACAAGCTCATGCAAGTGTCATTGTCATTAGCCCCTATGTTATGACAAGCATTAGAAAATGCCACTAGGTGTTCATTTGTACTCACAGTATTATTCTTCGAAAACTTAGGAAAATGCTCCTTAAAATTCGGAAGTGGGCAAGTAGTAGGTGCTAGTTTAAGAGGAGAGGACACATGCCACGATGTGGTTGTGGCATCTTCTTCGAACTGAAAAAGTCCATACTTTTTGATGACTTTGGTGGGATTTTTGGTAGATTGGACAGGGATATGGTGGCTATATAAGCTACCAATCACTGATGACGATGAAGTTTGAGAATATGGAGCACTTTCAGTGCCACCAGAGCCACCACTAGATGCCATCCTGTGGATAATAGGTGAGGAAAAGATAGACGAACTGGATGAATCAGATAAAGTTCTCCTTAGAGAACTTTGTTGAGCAGATAACACAATGTTTCTCCTTCCTATTTCAGCAATAGGATTGATTTCAGGTAACAAGCCTTTTTTTCTTCTAGAAGCACGAGAATCCAAGGACATGAAAGAAAGGCCAAAACTTGAAGAAACAAAGGGTTACTGTTGATTTATAGGTTGTCTACGTTTAGCCTCCAATCATTCTTGAGCACTAATATCTCATTCAATTGTTGACCAAGAATGGTTAAGTTCAACACGGGTATTGGCAATGTCTAGAATGATGTTAAATAGGTTCGAAACAATTTTGGTTGGTCTTGAAGACCGGGCTTGATATTGGGATTCCTTGCAACAAGAATAGTCATTAATAGAAAAACAATCAAAGAATCAATTTCATAAAAAGAAAGATGTATCGATGAAAATCGAGTATAAAAAATTAACCAGAGAGATATCGAAGATTTCCCCAGTATGGTCACCAAATAATTGTTGAGGAAAAGATATGAATTGATATTATTCAAGCATTTTAAGACTTTACTTGGCTAAATAAAAGTAGAAGGTAATATCACCCTATGTTTATAGCCAACAAAAATAACATCCTAACTCACAAGTATCAATTACGAGTGGTCAGGCTAGTCTTTTATTAACAAAAAGATTGTTATAAATTTACTTTTTATGTAATTTTTTGAATATAACAGTTGCTAAAATGAATGTAAGAACAAAAGTGAAGACACCAAGATGATAATCAATATAGATGAGACATAAAGAAATCCTTTATTTCATTCCAATTCACTAAAGAGTCATTTTCTTTAAAAAATATCCTATAGAAATCTTGGACCAAAGTCAAACTTAGACATCCCTGATGGAACATACAAAAGGACCTCTAATAGAAAACCAAAACTAAACTCTAAAAGATGGATCAGCTTGCCACAGTTTGCTTCCCACTTGAATCTGCACAATATCCTTTATCAGTCATGAAAATTAACTCACAAACAAACAAGCCTACACAGACTATCAAAGACATATCAACACCTCTGAAGAACAAGTGTGTGAATGATTTGATTCAGCCCTGAATATTGTTGTCTACAATAAGACATTTCTATCATAAAAGAGAATTAGGCTATGATGAATATATGAATGAATGAAAACTGAATTATCTCAACATAAACTCAAAGAGAAAACCTTAGCATGATTATGCTTCTATCCTCCCCCTTGTTACTCCTTTTCCTTTTTCTTTTAACAAATTAAAATTGGTTGAAGAAGTTGAACCAATTCATTAGTTAAGTTAACTGAAAGACTCAACTAAATTTAGTTAGGGGGAAAAGTAATAATTATAATAAGGGTCATAAATAAATAATAACTAGTAGGTGGGACCCCTTGTGACTCCATTTAGTTCATAACAACCATAACAATCATAAAATAACCATTAGTTAAGAAAAACATACCTCCTTGTGCCTCCCATAAACATATTTACTTTTGGCAATTTAAACTTATGAAATTTGAAATTATTTCAAAAATAATACTCATATATCCAAAATAAACATGTTGTCTAAAGATCCCTGAGGTCAACTCTCATAAACAATAGATATAATAAAAACTCAAAATCCATATTTCCCAGTCTGTGATGCAACCCTTCCTTGATTGTTACTATCACCTCTTGATTTTCCTAAGTTTGCCTTTAGCTGTGCAGAGCCCTTAGGCTTAATCTCGCTAATCACGTGGGAACAATCGTCCCTCAAATGCATCTGGGAAGACATGGATTTGTTAGAGTCATTGGAGGGTGAGGAAGGGGAAGTAGTGGATTTTCCTTTATCAAGTGCATGGTGGGATTCAATCTTCAATTTCTTGCTAGCATGGGAGGATTTCACTAGTGAGTGGTTAGGGGCATCTTGGGCAATGGGGTTAACCGACCAAGGAGGAGGCAAAGACAAGTTGGGCCAACCACAATGTTGGGAGACTGTCAGGTGGACAAGCTCCTGCCATCCATCATTTTGAGAGACCTTGGTTGTAATGAAACATGAGGAGGTACATGGATACCGGGGGCTTGCGTGGATTGGAAAGGAGGCCTTTCAGGCCTAGGTCAGACTATTCCCTACCCAATCCAATTAAATAATCCAACGTGAAACATTTGGCCAAGCTCTTCAGAATCAACGTCAAAATGTATAGAGAACCTGGGCCTTCTTGGGCCTCGGTTCTAGTTACCTCTACCTCTGTTTCCTCGGCCATTGCTTCCTAAACTAAAAAAACTCATCCTATATGTGTAATCAATTAGAAAATAGTCTTTTAAATAACCATGCATGACAACTCCTAAAAATATGAAATATATTTGGATTAGAATGTATCAGACTCATGCAATCCAATCCATACAAATTGTGTTACTGTTAATCAATGAGCAGGGGGGTGAAAAAGGGTTCAGGGATACATGAGGGGTTTGTATTGAGCAAAAAATATGATATAATGAAAGGGGAGAATACATGGTCATTTCTCAATGAAAACAAAAATCAACTGTAAAGAAAACCAATAAAACCGCACTGCAATCCACAGAAGACACTGCCACTTTCATCCATTTTAACATAGGAATTCTCTTGACTGTAATTAATCTCAGAATAAGGAGTGAAAAAATGAAATGGGGAGGTGATGGGATTTGTAATTAGTAGAAAATTAAATCATGGAAGGGAATAAATATGATTATTATTCATGATATTAATTAAGTGATCCATAAACATGTTGCGAAGAATATGCATCAACCATTCGCAATTTCTATGCAATTTAACTAATTCATTGTTCATAAAATATCAAACACGATGCTACCACAAGACAGTATGTATTCCATACAATTTGTAAGAGGTCTTGTTCCATTCACCCACCTACTTTGCATTTTATAACAATTTTTGCACATTACTCATTTCCATTATGTAAACTATCAAAATCAACCACTGCCCATGCATTTCTTCAATCAACAGTAATACCCAAAAGCCATGTTTTCAAATTAACAATGAAGTCACTATTAATGCAATCATGCCCATATTTTAAATGCAATGACATTTTTTGAACATAAATGATAGTAACAAAAAATAATCAAGTCTGGAATACAACCCATAGTCACCATTTAGACAAAAACTATGCATAGGGTAATTTTTCCCAAGCAATGTAGTTCATCCACTGTAAAAAAAAAAACAATTCAATGTGACTTAAAAGTTGGGCCACCTATCCAACATGATTGTCATCTACAACATGCCTTCTTTAATCAGTGATCGATTGCAATAAATAACATGCCTAAAAATCTATGGGTATCCCTAAGTATGAAAAACAATCTATCCATATGTTGGCCCTTGGTTATGAAAGTAAGCGAAGATCAAGGAAGAAAAGGCAAAATGCGAACTGCGTGGAAGACATAGTGACTGTTACTGGGTTGAAGTGAGCAAAAGAGAAGAAAATATGGAGTGAATTAAAAGGAAGCAAGTCGTTGGCTGAGGAGATCGAGGATGATAGATCAGCAAGGAAGAAGGATCATGGAAAACTCAGCAAGCAGAAAAATCCATTGTTGGATGCTTTGGAGCACCATGCAAGAAGGAAGGAAAGATAGGCTAGTGAAGCCCTAAAAATGCAGGTCAAGTTGACCCAGGGTTTTAGACACCTAAGGTTTTGGTATCTAGGTTTTTAGCACCTAGGTTTCAGCCTAAGTCTGTCAGTGAGTGATTGTAATGTATAAATAGAGGTCCAAAGGACCTGGGATAGGTTGTTGTTATTATTGTTGGTATTGTTTGTTCTAGTTTTTTGTTGGCATGAGAAATTATTGTGAGAGAGAGAGAAGTGATAAGCGTGAGAGCCTTCTGGTATTGTAATATCTTCAACTGGGTGTGAAGATCGAGTCCTGTAGCTGGGTGCATAGGAAGGGGAGAGATAGAGAGGAGAAGAAAGAAGATCTGCTAGCTAAGAGTGCAGACAAGAGCTGTATGCTTCATCCTAATATATTATAAGCATAGTTTGGTGGATGTATCCCTAGAGAGGAGGTGAACCACGTATATATTGTGTTGTATTTTTGATTGGTGTTATGTTCTTAGTCAGTGATATACTTCTATTGCATTACTATGTTAGATCTGATCGATAGTTGTGTGGAGTAGATCTAAGCTGATAAGTGATATATGCATGTTTTATTGTTCTAGTATTATATCTACTTGATATTCCCCTTGCTTGTAGAAATTTCAATCCTACAACCCCCCCATAGTTTCTTTGGGTGAGACTGCATCTTCTTTGCAGGTGTTTCTGAAAGGGACAGTTGTTAGGGCTTGTTGGTGCGCTCTTGGAGATGAACCCTGGGTCTGCTCCTGTGCCAAGAAATGGTTCTGTTGCTAGGACAAGAATATTCTTGAGGGAATGTTAAGGTGGTTCCCATCAAAGAAAGAGATTCAGAAGTGGATAGAGGATCAAGAAAAGAACTACGTTGAATCCTAGAACAAGAACCCTAATCTTAGTACAGAGGATTAGTTAGGAAGATATATATTTACTGATATACACAAAATTTTCTTTGGAGGAATCCATCAAGAGATATATGAGTGGTTAGCTGGGTTAGAAGATACCCAGTTTGAGATCAGATCAAGGCCACCTATAGTCTGGATGTCAGCGCTAATCAATAAGGTCAAGAGAGTTGATAATGTCGTGTCAAGAGCAGTAGAACACTAGTTTTATAGCACCATTGGAGGGTACATCATCGAGTTTGTTGTTGACAGAGTAGAGTCATATAGCCAAGCCGAGAGATATTTATTCAAGGGACCCAAAGGAAATTTTTTACATTTTATGAAGTTGAGGATCAAGATGTTATTGCATGATAAGAACATCTTGAAGATGTAGTAGTTGGTCATATTAGAGAAGGCTAATGTTAAATAATTCAGACAATGATAATGACATAGAGGTTGGACATACGTTCAGTGGGAGAGCGTTCAGAGAAGTTCATCTTGCGAACCTGTTTAAGCAGAACTACGAGGATGAGGGTTTCTACAGTTAAGAAGAGGTAGATATGATGGATGAAGAGCATTCAGAACCTGTTAGGGGAGAGGAAGGGAAAGCTAAAGAGCCTCACCAGGAAGAGCCAAAAACTTCAAGAACTGTGCAAACTACTGAAGTAAGTACTAATATCCCTCCTGTTGATTCAGTAGCATTAAGCAATCATATTAATCCAAGACACCAGATATTTCAGAGCACTGTCACTAGTAGTCCACCACATACTCAGTCAGGAACCCTAGGAAGCTCTATGGTAGATGAGATGAGTCTCCCTATATTTAGTGGGGATGGATATGAAGATCTTGATCAACATTGGTTCCTATGTGAATCCATATGGAATATTAAGAATGTCACTGATGAAGCTGTTAAAATAACTCAATTCAGTACTACCCTAAGCGATCACACACTTAGATGGTACATGAAGCTTGTCCAAGGACTTGCACAGCCTAAGCCATTGAATGGGATCAAGAATGCATTGATTGCAGAGTTCAAGAAACTCAAGTTGGAGTCACAATGTATTATAGATCTAAAAGAGATCAAGAAGAAGGTAGTTGAACCCATTTGGGAATTCGATCAGAGATTCAAGACCTTAACAGGCCAATTGACTTTTCAGATCCTAGATGAGCAGAAAAAAGAATGGTTCATTGTTTCCCTCTTACTACACATCAGAGTCCCTCTAATGCAACATAATATTTCTTCACTGGCTGAGGTGCTAGAGATCACCCTGAAGTTAGAATCATCCCCTATGGGAGAATCCAACTCGGGTATGAGTCAAATATTGAGTCAACTAACTAGTTTGTCTCTACAAGTCGAAGATATGAAGAAAGACAAGGGAAAAGATAAAAGAGAAGACATTTGGTGTGTCAGATAAAAATCATAAGTCCATGATAAGGAACACTGTCCCCTATTTCATGAATACTTGGCCTCTAGAGCTTCGATTCCTTTGAAGCAAGTCACCCTACTCTGGTGCGAGGTATGCAGAAATAGACATCACCATCGTGAGTGTTATTACATGAAAAAATATGTTCAGAAAACCAAAATTTGTATTGCACGTTTTGTAATTCCATGGGGCATGATGACAGGGATTGTAGGGCTTATGACCTCATGCACGAAAGGTCAAGGATATATATAAAATTCACAGAAAATTACAACAAGAAGGAAACACTACACAGTATAATTCTCTAGGAAGAGGAAAATTCAATCCTCGCGGTGGATTCAGAGGATGAGGAAGAGGAGGAGGTATGGGTTGAGGCCGAGGACAAATCATATATTACAAATGAGTGCAACCAAGACACCTCACAAGGGAATGTCAGAACCCTTTCACTACTTGCAACAACTGTTGTTCCTTTGAACACGTTATAGAATATTGTCCTGTGCTACTAGCTAAGCTTCAAGAAAGACGAGGACCTTAGAAGAAATCGCAAGTGAAATTGAGATATGTTGAACCTCTTGGAGAATACCCTAGAGTCGTTGTTATCACTAGAGGAGGCATTGTTATAGGAGAAGATAGACTAACGCAAGGAAATACTACATAAGACTCAAGAGTCAGGAAAGCTATAGAGAAGACCCAAACTTTTCATGCAAAGAAAGAAAGACAAATATTTGAGGAGAAAGAAAAGAGTTCAAAGGAAACCAAGGTTCTTCATCAAAGACATGGCCAAAATTAAGAGAATATGGAATGCCTCTGGCATTCAATCAGACTGCTTCACCAAAAGAAGGAAAAGAGGTAAGCAAGATCATGGAATTTTTATTTACTTGTATTAAGTTGATTCAGGATGAAAGCATTGTACAAGATCTACATAATTTAATCTGACAGTATGATATAGGAAGGATAGAACCTTTACTGAATAAATAAGTATATGAACTATCCAAGAAGAGAAGGAAAAATAAGGAACTATACATGAATGCTCAGATAGGATAATGTTATATAGACTATGTGGTCCTCGACTTAGGGTTGGAGGTCAACATCATGAAGAAGAAAAGCTAGGCACTGAAGGGAAAACCTAAATTGATCTATTCCCCTATCAGGATTAGGATGTCTAATCAGTAGGCAGTAAGCCCCTTTGGAATATTGGAACATGTCCCTGTGGACATCGATGGAGTATGAACGTTTGCAGATTTTGAGGTAATTGAGATAGTTGATGATAGCTTCCCTTACCCTGTGCTGTTAGGAATTGATTGGGCTTTCATTAATTCCACTTTGGTTGATTTAAAGAAAAGACGAATGACATTTGAAAGATATGGCCTTAGGGTCATTGCATCTTTATATCCATATGAAGGTCAACGATACATAAAACCTATCAGAGGAGAAGACCATGCATATGAACTAGAAAACATATACAAACTAACAACCAGACAACAAGATTACATTAATCCTACGACCGATGGGAACCTAAGATGGCGAAGTGACAACACATGTTCATCAAATTTAGAAGAAGCATTGGAGAACTGGCAGAACAAAATGTATGAAGTATCTACAAGGAGATGTGTTATATTAACGAGATATGTTCGTTGGATCGGCACAACAGTAAGTAACTTACCCACTTTTGATGGTTTGAATCCTTTAGAAACCTTCTTGTCGGAATTCGAAGAAAGTGTACCAACAAAACAAAGATTGTTGGCAATGGATGAGGCCTTAACAGCAACACCAACAAGATAGTGGGGGACACACAAAAACAACATTACATAATGGGTACAATGTCATACCCTCATGACCACAGGGTTCTCAGCACAGGTAGAAGGCTATGAAATTCGGTACATAGGTCAAAGCTGCCCAAAGGACCATGTGAGAAGTTGTGAGGATGAGAGGAGAAATATTCCTCAAGAGAAGTGGCTGCATAAATTCATTAACACCCTGGACACAACCCCTATCAACTGGTACCTTCAAGCGGAGATGTGCCTCATCACTACAGATTGAGAAGGTACGACCCAGAATTTTGTAACCACCATCTTATTTGAAAGTCAATATCCTACAGTAGACCAAGCATTACAGATTGTAAGACGGAGAGTATTTGAGGAGGCACCTAGCCTCCCTTTGGAGCAAGAAGAGGATGAATGGACTATGCCTCTCCAGAAACGACAAGGTTGTTACAACATCAATGTTGATGAAGACGATGATCCTAGGAAGGTGAACATCACCGAAACAGAAGTCTAAAGAGATGTTGAAGGACTAGGAGTTGAGCTATCATTCACTAGGTAACCAATCAATATTAATAAGGTCAATATTGGAACAGAGTAGACACCGAAGCTTGAAAATGTTGGAGATTACTGGGATGCTGCTACTACTGACAAAATCACAGAGTTATTGCATGAATATCAAGACTTGTTTCAAACCAAGTTCACTAACATGAAGGGAATTAAAGGGCCTATGGGAGAGATGAGGATCCCTTTGAAACCAGATGCAAGACCAGTCAAACAGAGACCCTATAGATTGAACCCCAAGTATAAGGAGAAAGTGAAGATTGAGCTCGATAGAATGTTGGAAGCATGAATTATAGAACCTGTCGAAGAATCAGAATGGATTATCCCTATGGTGTTACAAGACAAGAATACAACATAGATCAAGATCTGTGTATATATCAGGAAGCTGAATGATGCTTGTTTTCATGACCCCTTCCCTACACCATTCACTGACGAAGTGTTAGATAATGTGGGTGGCCAGGAGGTATATTCTTTTACAGATGGATTTTCAGGATGCCATTAGATCCGAATTGCCAAGGAAGATTTCCATAAGACCACATTTGAAATAGAATGGGGATCCTACCAATATATAGTGATGCCATTTGGATTGAATAATTCCCCAACCATCTTTTCCAGGGTGATGGTCGAAGCATTCAAGGAGTTTATGCATAAATTTATAGAAGTATATTTTGATGATTGGACTGTTTTTAGTTTATTGAAAAATCATATTGAATGTCTAAGGCTAATGTTGGACAAATGTAGAAAGTGTAAAATTGACTTGAATCTGAATAAGTGCATCTTCTTCTCACTATTTGGAGTGTTATTAGGTCATATTGTATGCAAGCAGGGATTGTTGGTCGATCCATCGAAAATTTCCATTATAGTTTATCTACACCCTCCTACTTCAGTCAAAAAACTGAGCACTGCACTGGGACATACTGGATATTATAGGAAGTTCATTAAAGGATATGTCAGGATTACAACACCCATGGAGAAGATTTTGATGAAAGACTGTCAATTTCACTAGAGAGGGGAGTGCCAATAGAGCTTCGACACACTGAAACAAAAAATGGTTACTGCGCCTATTCTAGTTTTTTCAGATTGGAGCAAGGAGTTTCATGTGCATGTTGATGCGTATTCTATTTCCTTAGGAGCAGTGTTAGCACAACCTAGGGAAGGATATATTGACCATCTGTTATCTTTTTCTATAGGGAAACTATCCACAGCTGATATTAATTACACCACTACTGAGAGAGAAGGGTTAGCCATGGTGTATGCACTGCAGAAATTTCGCCACTACTTGTTAGGAGGCCACTTTAAAATGTTTATTGATCACTTTGTGCTGAAATACTGAGTTAAAAAGCCAATTTTTGGGGGGAGAATATGAAGATGGATTTTTCTATTTTAGGAATATGATTTCTAAATTGTGGTTAATCCAGGAAGAATGAACAAAGGTCCTAACCACTTGTCAAGGTTGGAACATGGCGACGAGCCGACCAGTTTGGAGGATGCATTGTTGGATGCACAATTACTGGCCATTATAAATATTGATGACCACTTCGTAGAGATAGTCTGGTTCTTGTCAACAAGAATGGAACCTAGTGAGTATACAATTCCCCAGAAGAAACAACTAGTAGTGTGTGCTGCAAAATTTTCACTTATAGCTAGATAACTATACAAGATGGGACTTGATGAGATATTAAGGAGGTGTGTTACGGAGGACGAGAGACCATATATCCTTGCAGAATCTCATGAAGGCATCTCTAGAGTACATTACGCAAGGAAATAAACTACGAAAAAGGTGCTTAGAGCTGGCCTTTGGTGGCCTAGATTACACAAAGATGCTAAAGACTATTACAGAGCTTGTGATGTATGCCAAAGAGTTCATAAACCATCCAAAAGAGATGAAATGACCTTAGCACCACAACTGACCTTACAAGAATTTGATAAATGGGCCATTGACTTTGTGGGACCTATAAACCCACCAGGCAAGCGCACAAGAGAAAGGTACATAATTGTTGCAATAGAGTACTTGACTAGATGGGCTGAAGAAAGAAAAGTTAAGGACTATAGTGAAACTACATCTATGCGCTTCATATATGATGACATCCTAACCAGGTTTGGATGCCCAAAGATCCTTATGAATGATCAACGCACACATTTCATAAATAAAACAGTTGAAGCCCTAACTGAGGAATTTGCAGTCCACCATCAGAAGAGCACGCCTTACCATCTGTTGGCCCTTGACCAAGTTTTGGGAGTTTCTTGGTCATATTGACCTATTTTGAGACTTTGACATCCTATCGAAGGAGGAGCACAAGACGAAGTGGGGATCACGGGATCGCGACCCCCTTTTGGGCCCCTTTTTGGGTTTTTGGGAATACGTAACGAGAATGGAATGTTGGCCCGTGGGTTTACCCATGTTTAGGACTATTTTGTATGTATAAATAGAAGGATAGGCAATGTAAGAAGGGGATAATAGTGCATCTATGTGATGTGAATGCATGCTAACTGCGAGTAGAGTTTGAAAGTGATTTGTGTATGACTATAAGAGACTTAAAGAGATAAGTGCAGATCTTTGTAGCAGATTGTGGAGAGATTAGTGTTGTAATGCAAGGAAGAAGGATCTAGCGAGCTACATAGATCTTTTGTCCTATGCAGAGTAAGGGTTTTGATGGCTTTGTACTTGTAACCGATTGAATGAAGATGATAAAGAAGAAGAGTTGGTGGGCGTAGCCCTAGGGTGGGGGTGAACCACATAAACACTATGTTATGTGCTTTGTGCTTTATCTTGATGTGTTCATATGTTATATGCTAAGTGCTCTGATATGTTTAGATAGAGTTTCTTATGCTTAGTGCTAATGATAGGTAGAATGATAGATCTGATATACATGAATATGCTTAGTGCTTCATCTACCAGATTTGACCTATTTACTTATGATAAGTGCTTGAATACATTAGATCAACGTTAATGCTGCGAAGTTCTATCTTACAAGTGAAGTGGTTATTGAATGTATATTGAGGAACTAATGGTGCTAAGTTCTTTATTAAGTAGTACAATCACATATCTGTGTCCCAGCTAAGGTTTCAAAAACTTGAGTCCTGCAACCACCCCTGCCTCTACCTCAGGTGAGACTTCATCTGCTTCACAGGTGTTTCCGTAAGGTCCAGTAGTTAGGGTTTTTTTGGTGTGCTACTGTAGTGTTGAACCCTAGGTTTTCCCCTATGCGAAAAAATGGTTCCGTTGTCGGGACCTGAAACTATGATTGTTGGGAACTGAGAAAGAAGAATCTCTATGCAAATATTCATCCTTAAATTGTGAAATCTTTGTGTGTAGATCTATGCCCTAACAAGAAGTATTCGACTCAGTTTATAAAGCCCTGTGCTAAAATAAAGAAGCCCAATCTGAAGAAAGGAGATCAGATATTAAGAAAAGAAGTAAGATCTGAAAGCTCTGTGCTCTAATAAAGGTAAAAGTAAGAATTTCTGATTAAAAGAGTTAAGATCTGCAATCTTTGTGCTCTAATAAAGGTGAAAATAGCAAAAAGCTTTAGATATGGAAGCTTTGTTCTCTGTAGAAGTAAGATAAGTGGAAATTTTTTGCTTAAAGTGTATGGAACTAGGTATGTTTAATAGAGTCTGTCCTAGTTTGAAAGATACAGAATTAATAGATGAAAGATACAGAATTAATAGATGAAAGATGGTTTGATATGAGTAGATCTGACAAGAATAGTGAACAATATATTATACCTATGCATAGAAAGAATGTTTGGACTAACAAATGGATGCAGGGTCCTAGAAAGAATTTGTTGCAGGTTAGCTACCATGATCCTAGTGCACAGTACAAGAGAGGTTGGGGATCATTTAAAAGAAAGAGAGGATTGAACCTTTGTTATAGTTTGAAAAGACCAGGACATCTTTCTAAGGAATGCCATGGAAGAACACCTAGTTGTATTTTTTGTAAGGCTATGGACCATGAAGTGTTGGATTGCCCTAGAATGATTGCTAAGATTGAAAGTATGAACATGAGACAAGAAAACCCTAAGACAAATCCAAAAACTAAGGCTATAGAAGAACCCCAAAAAGAATTAGAGAAGGTATTACTACATATGAAAGACACCTTGGATGACCATAGACATGTTAGACTATCAGATATTTTTAAAGACAAGGAGTGCCATGAAGAAAGAATAGGGGACTTTGACATTGATTGTGTTCTAGATGAGGAAACAAAAGTGAATATCATGACATAAAGAACTTGGGAGGCTATAGGAAGGCCTGCTATGATCCCTTCACTAGGAGGACTAGGGATATTAAGAGGGAAACTGGTAAACCTATGTGGGAGGCTTGCTCATATACCTATGAGCATTAATGGAACTTTGACATAGGAAGATTTTGATATTATTAAGGTTGTTTAAGACAATGCCCCATTTACCGTGTTAATATGAAAACCTTAGATTGATAGAGATCAAGCTAGATGAAAAGAAGAAGAAGAAGTTTTGGAATAGAAGAAGCAAGGGTTAAAAGATTTTGACTAGAAGGGTCGCACGCTTGATTAAAGAACATGAGAGAATATCGAAGATGTTTAATGATAGTAACATAGAGGTCGAAGTTAAGAGAACACTAGAGAATACATAGAATATTAAATTACCTATCCAAGACAAAGAAGAAGTATTAGCCAAGAAACCTAGGGAAGAATCTCAACAATGCGAAGTGACTAAGACCACAAAAGACAAGAATCATAATGGAAAATGAACTACCGAGATGAATCTCACTGGAAAGAAGGCAAGGAAACAATGTAATAAGAGAGATAAGTTGTAGAAGGTTTCAGAGGGAACTTCGCAGAGAGAAAATTTGCAGAATTGGAGCTTTGTCAGGATATCAGAACAGTGAAATAAGGCACTTCGCCATGATAAAGCAATATAGCCATCAGGGCCGATATATCCGTTTGACTCCCGCTTTGAATGGGAAGAAATAAATAAAGGTCTGTCATCAGACCATTGGGCCGTGACATAACAAATCAAATAGGAGTTAATGGAGGCCCATACCCATTGTAAGCGAACTATTGTCAACTTACCTATTTATCACGTTGCGCCATGCACCGAGAACACTTTTGCTAATTGAGATTTCGAGCCCACGTACTAAGCCAAGTTTATATAGTGATCATTGTTCTCTCACTCTCTATCTCATTACCATGTCTAAATTGTTCCCCGAACCCGCGAATTGTTCACCCCAAGTGTGTATGTCGGAAGCATTGAGAATTGTAGAGAAATTTGTTGAAGAAGTTTTGATCGACTTGATTACTAAGAAAACCATCTCGATGTCTGAAGGTATCCAGGCTTCATCCACAAAAATAGTGCAAGCATCCCCATCCACTGCTCAAGGAACTGGACTGTCCCGTGAGAGGCAAACTAAGCACAAGGATGACTTAGTGAATTCTCAGTTGATTCTGAGCATCCTACCTACCTATGTACCACCTCTGAGTGGCACAATAAACTGAGACAGTGTGCCCAGAGACTTTGAATATGAACTGGTCACTGCGTACCTCCCGAAGGGGATACATGTAGTGCTTGCAGACCAAGATGATATCGCAGCATTGAAGTTTTGTGACTTCAACCTTGATGATAGGAAGGTATATGGCATGCTTTCCCTGCACAAGTATCTGACTAGAACCAAGGGAAAGAAATTGAATATTGTACCCCAGTCATGGACCATGAACCTTGCGCAATCCAACCTCCTCAACGTTATGAAGATCCCACACTTCAGAAGGCACCAGGAAGTGAATGCATGTGTCAAGTTGTTGTTGTCCTACTACCATGGCAGATACTTGTAGTTGAACCACCGCATCATAGTGGATCCGATGTTGATCAATCGGATCACCAAGATGAGCATGCAAGGCCCTGACCCACAAGATTTCTATCCTAGGAAAACCATGGATCGCGCTCTTGCACAGAAGATTAAATATACCTATAGAGATGTCATGAAGGGAATGCGAGGTTACAAGGTAGCCTCTATACAGAGTGGTGCAGTGCACCTATCTTGTCAATTGATTGCAGGGAAATTAGTTTGCAAGAATCAACCCACACAAGTCACGGGGTTCGTAGTCAAACTCGCAAGGAAGTGCACAGAAGGAAGTCAAATGAATTGGTCGAAGTACCTCGTAAACTAGCTAGAAATGGACTGCAAGGAAGCGCAAGATCAAGGATATGAGTTCCACTTCAGCTAGCTTCTCATCTTGATCACTTTTATTTCATGGGAGATGCCAGAAGGTGTGACCTTCCCAGACATCAAGCCCTTTGAATCGCTAGATGCGAAGTTCAGTATGTTGTGTTACTCTAGTGATATGAACAAGAAGTGGCAATCAAATGCCATATTCCACACCTATTACAACCAGCTGAATACCGCTATCTAGTCTGAGCCTTGTATAACCTCGAAAAATCTCCACAGGTTTAGGCCCTTGATGAAATTCAACACAAACCACTATTTCATCTATATCACAGGACGCGTGATGAGCACAACAAACAACTACAATAATACTACAAGTTGACAGAGGAGGATTTGGAGGAAATCACCGAGTGGTCGGTGGACCTTCTCATTCCAGTAGACCCCATGGAAATATCTAATATCGACAACTCCGGAGCAGCACATGATACCCCTGGACCTAGCAAGACAAAGAAGACTGAAGAATTCCATGATTTAGACAACGCATCCATGAATACCGCTTTCATATTAGAAGATAAAGTAGGATATGGTAGAGAGATAGATGGCACATAAGTGGAACAGAAGAAAGGAGAAGTTACACCGCCTAGAGACGAGGAGGAACCCTCAAAGAAAAGAAAGGTTTCCTCTCCAAAACCTTCTTCAAGGAAGAAACTGAAAGAAACTAGGACCAAATTTGAGACCACCCTCACCTCAAACAACTTTGACTTCATTGTTGCAGCACTAAACAATGCTTCGTTGGAGATAGTAGAGAAGCAAGAAGCTAAGAAGGAGGAGGTGTTCCATCGGATCAAAGTTGAACTTCAAGGAATGCAACAAGAATTACATTCTAGTCGCACAGTTCTTAGTGCACCTCTATCAGAAGAAACATCAAGACTAGGTGATGAGTTGGCTCAACTCCACCGCATCGCTGATACAGTTGAAGCTCACCTTCGATGAGCTCAGGAAGAAATATCACAAGCCACCCAAACTTTAGTGCAAGTACAAAAATACCTTAAGGAGCAACGGAGTGCTACAGAATGGGAAAAGCTTGCTCTGCAAGTGAAGTGGGATGAATAAAAATTACAGTTACAGCAAAGCAAGGAACAATTGCTCAATGAGAAACTCAAAGTTAAGGAAATGGTTCACAGAGAACTTCACTCTGTGATAGTCATCGAAGTAAAGGTCAGAGAGAGATTTCCCCATCAAGTGGCACAACTCGAAGAAGTAATCCAGTAGCTCCAGCAACACATAGCATACTTGGAGCTTTGTACTGTGCTCGAGACCCCTCAAGATGTAAGAGACCTCAAGGAAGAAATTGCCTGCAGCATAGTAGACAGATTAAAAGATCTTTCCTTGGAGTGCAAGCAGCTGAGTAACTGTAGCACTTAGACCTACGAAAACCTCACTGAGAACCTGGAGTTACATACATTGGATTCGTATCTCCAGGAAGAAAAGAAACACAGAGATACACTACAGGTGAAAATGAAGGCCCTGTCAATTTAATACAGATTGAAGAGGTATCACAAACAATGTACAACTCAACAACAGATCCATATGCTTCAAAGAAAAGTTATGGAAGTCACTCAACAAATTCAACCTATGCAAGATAAGGCATGTTAGTTTTTTACAGAGGTGGAGAGCCAAGGAGCAGAGCTAGAACAACTCGTCATCACAGTAGAACAAGGCTTAGAAGGACCAGTGAATGACACAGATACAGGAGTTCACTGAACAAGAGGCCACAACAAAACAACAATTTGAAGCAGCTTGGGCGAAGCTCAAGGCATTTGAAGTCAAACTGATCAGACCATATTGACTCAGGATGAGTCACAACTGAGTGTTAGGGGCATGTTGGCCCTTGACCAAGTTTTGGGAGTTTCTTGGTCATATTGACCTATTTTGAGACTTTGACAGCCTATCGAAGGAGGAGCGCAAGATAAAGTGGAGATCACGGTATCTCAGCCCCCTTTTGGGCCCTTTTTTGGGTTTTGGGGAATATCTAATGGGAATGGGATGTCGGACCTTGGGTTTACCCATGTTTAGGCCTATTTTGTATGTATAAATAGAAGGATAGGCAATGTAAGAAGGGGATAATAGTGCATCTATGTGATGTGAATGCATGTTAACTATGAGTAGAGTCTAAAAGTGCTTTATGCATGACTGTAAGAGACTTGTAGAGCTAAGTGTAGATCCTTGTAGCAGATTGTGGAGATCTTAGTGTTGTAACGCAAGGAAGAAGGATCTAGAGAGTTGCACAGGTCTTATGTCCTGTGTGAAGTAAGGGTTTTGATGGATTTGTTCTTGTAACCAATTGATTGAAGACAATAAAGAAGATGAGTTGGTGGATGTAGCCTCGGGGTGGGGGTGAACCATGTAAACAATGTGTTATGTGCTTTGTGCTTTATCTTGATGTGTTCATATGTTATATGATAAGTGCTCTGATATGTTTAGATAGATCTTCTTACATTTAGTGCTAACGATAGGTAGAATGATATATCTGATATACATGGATATGCTCAGTTCTTGATATACCAAATCTGACCTATTTACTTATGATAAGTGCTTGAATACATTAGATTAGTGTTAATGTTGTGAAGTTCTGTCTTACAAGTGAAGTGGTTATTGACTGTATATTGAGGAACTGATGGTGCTAAGTGCTTTATTAAGTAGTAAAATCACATATCTTTGTCCCAGCTAAGGTTGCAGACACTTGAGTCCTACAACCATCCCTGCCTCTACCTTGGGTGAGACTTCATCTGCTTTGTAGGTGTTGCCGTAAGGGCCAGTAGTTAGGGTTTTTTTGGTGTGTTTCTATAGTGTTGAACCCTGGGTCTGCCCCTATGCCAACACCATCAACAAGAAAATGGGACACTTGAAGCATTCAACAAAACCCTCGAGACAACTCTAACAAAGATTTTCAATATTAATAGAGATGATTGGGATTTAAGAGTACCAGCAGTATTATGGGCCTATAGAACCACTTGCAAAAAGCTAACAATGCAGACCCCTTTTAAGTTGGTGTATGGTCTCGAAGCCATTGTACCAATGGAATATTTGGTAGAAAACCTAATAATTGTTTCCTTTACAAATATGGATGACATTAGCGTTGTTCAAGAAAGGCTTGCACAGTTGGTTGAACTAGAAGAAGACAAATTTATTGCAGGATTCCATCAGCAGGTATAGAAGGAAAGAGAGAAGGCCTATCATGACAGACACATTAATAATAAGGCATTTAAACAAGGTGATCTAGTACTAGTATATGATAGTAAGTTCATCAAGCATCCTGGAAAGTTCAGAATGCATTGTCTCAGGCCATATGAGGTCGCCTATGTTACAGAAGGAGGAGTTGCGTAGTTGAAGACTTTGAAGGGAGAATGGAAGGAAGGATTAGTGAATGGGATTCGGTTGAAATTGTAATGTGACAACCAAATTCTCGCATCTCTCAGTAAAATCATGAGGAAAAGGGTATAGGTACCAAGTGCAGTTGAAACTGAGTACCAAACACAGAAAATACAGTTTGCATAAGGAAGGAGAGAAGGCATAGAGCAGAAAGCAAAGGTTGCACTGCACAGTCTGAAGTCAAAGTAAAACACAAAGATATGATCTGAAGTGCCTCGGGACGAGTCACAAGCAAGTGTTGGGGGCATGTTGGCCCTTGCTTATGAACGTAAGCAAAGATCAAGGAATAAAAGGAAAAATGTGAACTACAGAGAAGACACAGTGATTGTTATTGGATTGAAGTGAGCAAAAGAGAAGAAAAGACAAAGCGAAGTAAAAGGAAGCAAGCCATTGAATGAGGAGATTGAGGATGACAAAAAAGCAAGGAAGAAGGATTTTGGACAACTCAGCAAGCATAAAAGGCCACCGTTGGATTCTTTGGAGCACCGTGTGAGAAGGAAGGAAATATAGGTTGGCGAAGCCCTGAAAACGTGGATCAAGTTGACCTAGGGTTTTAGACACCTAGGGTTTTGGTATCTAGGGTTTTGACACCTAGGTTTTGGTGTAAGTTTGTCGGTGAGTGATTGTAATGTATAAATAGAGATCCAAAGGACCTGGGATGGGTTTTTGTTATTATTGTTGGTATTGTTTTTTCTAGTTTGTTGTTGGCAGGAGCAATTATTGTGTGAGAGAGAGAGGTTCTAAGTGTGAGAGCCTTCTGGTATAGTAAGATCTTCAACTAGGTGTAGAGATCAAGTCCTGCAGCTAGGTGCATAGGAAGGAGAGAGACAGAGAGGAGAAGAAAGAAGATTTGCTAGATAAGAGTGCAAACAAGAATTGTATGCTTCATCCTAATATATTATAAGCACAGTTTGGTGGGTGTATCCCTAGAGAGGGGGTGAACCATGTATATCTTGTGTCATATGTGTGATTGGTGTTCTATTCTTAGTCAGAGATATACTTCTATTGCATTTCTTGTGTTAGATCTGATCGATAGTTGTGTGGAGTAGATCTAATTTGATAAGTGATATATGTGTGTTGTATTGTTCTAGTATTAGATCCACTTGGTATTCCCCTTGGTTGTATAAATTTATGTCCTGCAACCCCCCCATAGATGCTTCGGGTGAGACTGCATCTGCTTCGCAGGTGTTTCTTAAAGGGCTTATTGGTGCGCTCTTGGAGATGAACCCTGGGTCTACCCCTGTGCCAACACCATACCACACATAGTGCGTAGCTAACAAAACTCCACAGTGCAACATTTCCACTTAACACAAAAAAACACAGTCATGATAATAACTCAACATATCATGTTGAGTTATCGATTTTATATAAGATTGCTTCAATTTAGTCACACCTTGATCGACCATGCTTTCCACACTCAATCTTATTCAACCAACCAAAACAAGGATGCAGTGGATATACTTTCTACAGTCATCCAGTTGAGTAGTCATTCGTTCACAAAGAAAATTATAGTTAACATGACCATTATCTATTTTGCAACCACACAACGTGACATACGTGAGAACCACCAATCATTTGTAACCAATGCCAGATATCATCCAAAAATTATTAGTGCAAATACTAGTGACTGTATATCAACCAAACAATTCGACATTGTTCTATAAAATCAATGAACCAAACAAGTTGTGGTAGCAATTCATACCCACACATCCATTCAAATTGGGGAAACATCCCTCTCCATTAAACAATACTGAGTTATTAGACATAAGGAGAGTGAATGTGTAACTTGATTCTTGCAGATAACAAATAGGGTTTACCAATGTTATACAGTGGCAGTAACTAAATGACAAACCAACATGACTCTCATATAGCCAAATGGATGGGTCTATACTAAAAAATAGCCAGCAATATACAACCATCCAACAATCAAGTGGTAAAACCAACAAGCCAGGTTGGTGTTCCATGTCAACCCTCAAACCTGTGGAGTTAAAGGTTTTCACTTTGACTAACATAGGGAAGTTAGAGCCAACTTCCTTCAATGGTGAAAAACCCCGATACCAATAGTGCATACACAGAGGGAACCATGAATTATTTGTGGATAGATAACAAGTCCTGAGATTGGAGGTCTACCACATAGGAGTGAGGCTCCAACTCGACCGATAGTGATGCTTAACACATGTAGGGTGTAACCCTTATGGGTCTTAAAACAACCACAACACTGAAGTGATGACAAGGTCGAGTAAGAAAAGGAGAGCCCATTTCGTTGCCTTTAGTGATTAAATAAACCATTTCCCAAATGAACAAAACACAGTGATGAAGAGTGATTTCATCCATTAAACCCATAAAAGCCCGAGACTGGACAAGTGATGCACATGTGTGGGGACATCCAGCCGAGAAAACCAAAAAAAACTTCCAACTAAACCAACAAGATCACAGTGATCCCATATGTCTACTAGCACCCAGGGCGACCCAATAAAACTATGAATCCAAGAATATTGTAGAAGAATCATCACGCTTCATTCCAAGAACACAATTTTACATAGTTGCAACCTTAAGGAAAACACAAACCGATACAACCGAGCCGATAATCATTTCATAACCAGAGTAAAATCATGAATGGACAAAAAAAAAGACATACCTGTAATCAAATTCCTTAAGCTGAGAGTTGGTCGAGCGTTTCCTTCCTGCTAAAATTTCAGAGCATAACCACAACCAATATCGAACAATAGCTCGACTAGGGTGGTAGCTAATGGGAGGAGTAAAGGTGACGTGTAGTAAATGCACGTCGGCTCCACCCACAATACATTAATTCAACAGTACATGCCAATGAACCCTCCATTAACACCATTAATCAAAATCATGCATCGAAAACATCACCATATTACAAAGCTAAATCACATAACCATTAGTGTCCATCACTTTGTCAAAATGCGCCACCCATATTTTGTCCATCTTATTCATATTTCCAATATAACTCAATTTGAAATGCACAACCATTACCACTATTACCCTGGCAATATGTGCCACCAACATTTCAAACCATATGCATATTTACCATATAATTCAATCACAATTGCATAATCGTTCACTTGCTAGCTAGGATTTAACCATAGTTGTTAAGTCTTTTATGCATGTAATATAGTATGTAGGATAAATTTAAAATCTTCCTCTTCCAATTGTTTCTAACCTCCTTTAATTTATTCACATGTGATATTGCAGAACTAGGTCCCCTTCCTTTGCATTTCTTCTAATATTTTCCCTCTCTCAAAAATTCCCTTCATGTAATTTTTCTAATATGTTTGTTATGCAGGTGTGATAAGAACAAACAACAATGATATTAATGAATAGCATAGGCGGTAGTAATATAAGGAATCAACACTTCATAAGCTCAATTCATAATCAATAACAACAATATCTTCATCAACCATGTGATCCATGTCGCACATCATCTCAACCTCAAAATGAAAAGATCTTCTCTCCAATAGTTCAAGGGGTCCCCACCTACTAGTATTATTTAGTTTTTAAAATAATAGGCTTTATCAATACTTTGCGGGAAAAACTTTGTTGACAATTTTTAATCATCAACGGCCTTGAAGTTAATGATGTCCTTGAACTACATAACTACCTCTGGGGTTATTTTCCAAGTGTTGGTGATACTCTCCTATATATCGGTGAAGTACCTGGAAAAGGTACCCGTGTTTGTGCTTTTTTGCTTGGGGTCATAGTTTCTCCCCAGCAACGTGTACCAGGATGTGAGGTACCGACCTATCCTACTACAAAAATATGAATATGGGGGTTCCCTCCACCCCATCAATGCAATAAACATGAGTAGCCACGAGTAGTGGAACTTTGTGCCAAGGTCCTGCACATATTTGTAGTCCTCCATGAATAAGTTTAACAGGTAGGGGGCCTAGCTGAGTGAAGTCGCATTTACACATTTCCCTACAAGTACTACAGCCCTGGTAGGGACTTCTTCCTTGTGACACTTTCACATCATTTTTCAAGCCATGAGCTTAGTGGCCATGTGTGTTGTGGCATCGCTAATTCTCTTGATGATTATACTATGTGACCCCCTCTCTGTGCCATAATTTATTTTCATCTCTTCTTCCAGTGCCTTCTCCTTGGTTTTTTCATCCAGGTACTATGTGGGGTTCTCACCCATTGATGGTAGTCTTGTGATCGCTTTGATTAGCTCCACATATATGGAGATAGGATGATCCATCCATAGGAATCGTCCATGGAGGACCGCTATCAACTACTTGATGAAGTTGTTCACCTCTTTCCCATTTCCAAAGTGGGGAATCTTCAGTAGATCAAGGATGCCTGTGTTTTCTAGGACAACTATCCATGGGTTTGGTTGTAGGATGGGATCTCCAAGGGGTTCTATCCCTATGTTATCCAAATAAACCTGTTGTGAAAATTTGAGGAATTTTCCCTCGTCGGCCACATTGTGGTCTGAGTACCTCAGTTTCTCCACACAACCTTGTAGTGTTGGCATGGTTTTCACTCCTTCTAGAATGTGTGGGAGCAGGATTGCTGCATTTGGATACCTGCGTGGAGACTACGCCATAGGTTCTTTTCCCTTCCTCCTTTTTTGTTGGCTAGAGGACCCCGCCTCCATTTGTCTCCTCTCAATATCAGTGTCTGGTTGGCTAGTGATATCCTCAACCATACCCTCATGTTGTTGTGTGGTTGTAGTGTTATAACCCTAAATTGCACTATCCCTGCTTACCTGGCATCAGGCCTACTCATTGCCTTTCCTTACCAAAGACATGCTGAACAAACTCTTCAAAAACCTCCTAAATCAAGTAACCCGTACCCTAACCTAGCACTGGGCACGTTGGGATGCTTGCAGGCCTTCTGCAGCACGCGGGTGAACGTTGGCTGGCCCACTACAGCCCGCGTTTACCTAACAAAGCAAAAAATCAGGAAAGTTTCCTCCAGGACGAAGAGATTTTTGTCAGTTAACTGGAACTCCCAGCCATGCATGGCCGAGAGTTCGCCTAAAACCCTAGCTCCTTCTAGCCTATAAAAGGAGGGGTAGGGGTACTATTCAAAGAGGAAAAAATCATAGCAAAGAAACTCTGCCAAATTTCCAAGTCCATTTTGTCCCAACCCTTTAGCCTTGCCTCAAGCTTTAGGAGAAATTCATGCAACAACAGTTGGAGGACAAAAGAAGAGGAGGAGCCCAGGATAAGGATCGAGGAACGGTGGCCGATCTCTAAAATCATTGTAAGTTGATTCATATTGAGATTAATAAAAAGATGTTTTTCCCGTCCCAAACACATGAGTCTCATCTATGTTATTTGATTTATGTTTTATCTCTAACCCTCTAGTAGATCAGTAGCATGCATGCGTAGTTTTGTCTTGATTGCAGGAAGCTTTGTGGAAGGAGCAGCAGCAGCAAGGGGATAAAAGCTCAACGGAGGATCTACTTCAACTGTCGATAAAAAGGTTAGTTGATTCCTCCCATGTTTGCCTGAGAAAAGGGGTTTCAGATTTGGGTAGAAGGTTAAAAGTAAGCTTAAGAAGGGTCATGATCTGCATGCAAGTTTAAATCCCTAGCTTGCTAGTCCGTAGGGTAGAACACCCCACAACAGAATTGGCGACTCCACTGGGGATAGTCTTACTCTTAGGGTTTCCGGATTTGGTTAAAGATCTTTTGGGTAGTTCAAAGAAGTTCAGTCTCTGTTTCTTTGTTTATTTTTGTTTTCTGTTAGGTCAATGCTAGCAGGGAACTTGGTTATCAATACCAGTCTTCCTTGACTGACACTTGACATTTAGTCATGAGACAGACAGAGGTACACGCGGCCTGCAGAAGGCCTGCACGCATGTGCCCACGCCCTAACCATCTACAGCCCGCATGTGAACGCCTGCTGTAGTGGTTTCTGTAGCATGTAGAGCCCATGAAGCTTAAGAGGCAGTCCCCTCTTCCCTGTTATAAGTTTATCTTCTCAGGGGGATTTCTGGATCCTGTCTGGGTCTTGATTGGTTTATTGTCTTGTGTTTCAGTCTGTCTTATTGTGTTGTTTTTCTTTACATTGGTTTTTCTTTTTGCAAATCTTGCTTTTTTGTTAAAGTGATAGCATCTAAGCCTTTTAGAGACTCTGGTTGTCAATACCAGAAGCCTTTTTCAGGACTAGACTGTCTGTGTGTGATTTTACCTCAGTTTTTATACAGACCTGTGGCCTGTTTAAGGCTAGCCCGCGGGTACCCGCGTGTTGTAGAAGCTCAGGATGTGTTTGCACGCGTGTTGTCTTGGTGACAGTCGCAGGCTTGATTGGAAGCTTTTCAGCTTGGGTGGGGCAGTCATCCCCTCCTGCGGTGAGAAGAGCTCCTCTCAGGGGTCTGGAGTCTGGGGCTGCACAGTGAACAGGTTAGGGCATTTCCCCCTTAGCTTGTGTTTGTTATTAGATTTTTTGATAGAAAAGACAAAAGAGAAAAAATATTTATTTTATGGTTTTTAGGCAAGTGTTAGAATTGGTGCTGTTGTGATTGCGTTGTTGCATTTTTGTGCTCTGATTCTCTTTGCAATCTGCGCTTTAAGCCAAAGTTTTCTTTTATTCTCTTGGTTTTGTCCTTGTCATCATTTTTCCTTGTGTTATTTTACAACGAAATAAAAAACAATTTCCTGTTTCATTTTCTTCTTGGTTTGAGGATTGTGTTGTTGCATCAGTAGCTAGGAAAGAAGTCTTTTTGCATAAGTTTTTGCAGTGCATGTCTAGTATAATTAGCTCACAGATCTGAGCGAAAGTCCTTCATATTTACTGCATGAAATCTTAGTAAACTTGAAAAGAAAAGAAGTCTTTCATTGAAAAGATGTTGGTTTTGCATTTTAGAAAAAGTTTGTTTCCAAGCATATTGTTCTTTTTCCTTTGAGTCTTTTTACACACCATCAGTTTCAATTTCGCACCTTGTGACTTAAGAAGCCCATTAAAAGAAACGCTAATTAAAATCAAGTAGACTTTTCTGTTTGTAGGGTGCATCCACTAGCTCAGGAATAGGGCCTTGGAATAGGTTGTAGAGTAAATTCTCCAAGGCCACCCAAACTAAACATTGAATTCTGTCACTTAGGGAGTGTAGAAGTCCAGTTACGGAAAGTTATTCAGGACCCCCCTCTAACACAGGGTCTAAACACGAGGTCGCGTAAGGAAAGGCAGTGGAGATAACCCCTCCAAAGCTGGACCGAGCGTTGTGGAGAACACATATAGAGGATCTGTTAAGGGATTCCGTCGTTTTCACTTGCCACGGAGCTTCGTGGGTCTCGAATCCATTCGAGGTCCTCAGTCATCTTCCAGAACACTTTCTCTCGATACCCTTGACAGGTTTCGGGCTTGATACCCTACTCATTGTGGTCTACCCGACTGTCGACTGTACCCGCCTGATAGTTGTTCACGTGCTGGCAAACTAGTTGCCTATCTTTTCTAGGGACATACACAGGTGACTACGGGGGTATATCGCAGTACCTAGGACAGACATCGGACCAACGCTTTGCAGAGTAGACCTGGAGGGTGCTTCCGTATTCAAGTTTCACTTTCACCGGTAAGGTACTCTAGTGTTGGTTGTTGTAACTGTTCTTCCTACTAATATAGTGCTTGCTTGATTTATCTTCTAGGGGATTTATTTTAGTGCATGTTACTGTTTGTTCATATAGAATACCTTAGCGTGTCGTGAATCTTCTCACACAGTGGAGGATTCAGAGCTCTGCCGGTCACGAAGGCTTCTGAGCCTGCCGCCGATTATCTTGGAGCCACCCCCACCACCACTGAGGCGGAGGTTAGACCATCAAGGGTCTTTCGAAGAAACTGGGGCTTTTGAGCCCGAGAAACCTCCCGAGGAATCGACCACCAATATTGGATTGGTTGAAACCTCAAACGCTGATTCTTGTCTGGACATTATTGTGCCAATTCAATTTTACGAACGCCTATTAGCGCTTAACCCAATTATGGAACAAATCTCTGGGAATTCTTCCATTCCTATCACTGTTGTTACCACAGGAGAAGCTTCCCCTAACTTGCCTTTGTCGACGGTCCGGGCCACCACGGTCTTGACTGCAACTACGTCGCAAAGTGGACCGACACCATCTATCACAGCGGCCACACCTCCTTACACACCTAGTGCGACAGGCGCTCCGTTTTCATACGGTATGCCTAGTTCAAGAACAATTCCTACACTCACTTCTTCCATTTTACAGACTTTGGGTCTGGGGGCAGGGAGCTCTAACGCTCCCTTGCAAGGTCAACTTGGGGGCATTCTTGTCCCTTTCAATGCTTTTCCTTACGCTGGGGGTCATATCCCTCATTCGTCCCCTTCGCTTAGTGGATTGCATCAGCAGTCCGTCGGGCAGCCTGCACACACAAGTCCACTTGGAACTGGGAGTCAAGGAACACCTGCGCAAACACTGCCGGTAGGTTCGTCGCCGTTCATTTGGAACGGGACGTTTGGTAATAACACCTTCGCATCCGTTGCTTTCCCATCAGGGGGCACACCCATTTTTGGACAGTCTACACTGGCACAAGGTACTATTCCTGCGTTGGGGGCACATATACCAGGACCTTGGAATTCGGGACAGGGATCCATTCCTTCATCAGGAATGTTGTTATGGGATAATTCTTTCCACATCCAATGGAACCTCAGACAGGCCTCTATGCCTCTCCCCATAGGAATGGCATGGGGGAATCCTTCCCAAAGTCCCTCAAATACGATGAACGCCCAAGATCCTATGTCCTTCATGGGGAATCAGCAAACGATGTCTCCTCAAATGCAAAACCCTTACGCTGGTCAAGGCAATGGTTTCTACCAAAACCATGGCCAGCAACAAAACTTTTCCTGGAAACCTGGTGCCAGTCAAACCCCAGGACCCTTTTATCCTAGCTATCAGCAGCAACCTAAACTACCTTTCTTGGCAACGCTACACTTGTCGGATTTAACACGGTTGTTGAATGATCCTATCTGTCACGATCCGCGTTGGCCTCCTCTGCCGACGAAGTTGCCTTCGGACATCCCAAAGTTCGAATCCAAGCCTAATGAAGATCCAGGTGATCACGTGACCACTTTCCACTTATGGTGTTCATCTAACTCACTGAAAGATGACTCCGTTCAGTTACGATTGTTTCAACGCACTCTTATTGGGAGTGCCGCGAAATGGTACATAGAGCTTGATCGTTCATGATATTCATTTTTTGGTGAACTGGCTATGGCTTTCCTTAACCATTTCCATTTACCTGTGAGATACGACGCCGGCACAGAGTTGCTAGCCAATTTCGAGCAGACGTCAGTGGACCATATCTCGGATCATATTCGAGAGTGGCGATGCCGAAAGAGTCTTATCAAGGTACCAGTCCCACCAACATTCTTGCTTGAGTGGTTCCTTAAGTCTTTAGTTCTGCAATTATCCAAAGATGTCACAACTTCAGGGGTCTTCTCCGAGGAAGAGGCCATCATGAGGGCTCAACAGTTTGAGCTTATCTATTCTCAGTCTAGTCTATTGTACACCATCCTGCCGGATGCACCATGATCGATTCTGGACAAAACCAGACAGAGAGTCGGACCACATGCTGACGGTATCGTGGGTTCGGCACAAACCAAGCCCGCTGAGCAATTAACTAAACAATTGCAGCAGTTATCTATACAACACTCAGTGGCCAGCCAGACTCCTGCTTTGGCTGCTCCCCCTACTCAAATGTCGGAAGTACACTTTGTACAGATGACTAACCCTAAGGCCAACCAGCAACCTGAAGGAAAGAAAAAACAACGCAAGAAGAGTAAGGGGGATAAGAAACCAAATGAAAACGCTGGTGAGGGCACTACTGAAAAAAGGAAGGTGAGGTATCCGTGCAACCTTTGTGCGGAAGACCACCCAACCCATTTATACCCTCGACTTGCAGAGGCCCAGAATTTTGTCACGCAGCAACAACAAGCTGTGTTGATGAATCCCTTTCAGCATGGGCAGAATTTAACTCAATCCTCTGCAAGTACGGAGGGGGGCATCCACGAAAACTGCCCTCCCCCAAATGGTTCATCTTCCGCGAATGTATATATGGTGAAAAGTGATGCTTTCATAGCGACTAGAGCTCACGATTATAGCAAGCCAAGTGCCTCTGAGAAGGGCAAAGAAGTTGAGATCCCATCTCTTCCTCTACAAATCGAGAAGACGTTGGGTGAAACGATGACTCGCATCCCAAAAGGTGCATTTAAACGAGCTTCTCATAATCCAAATGCAAGGGCCGCCCAGAACTACTCCGTGGTGGAAGATTTGTCACAAACCCCTTGTGCTATGTCCGCTTTGGAAGTCCTCCAAAGTTGCCCTGCTCAGAGAAAAGCCTTGTTGACTGCTTTAGGCTCTACTGAGACTTGTAACCCAGGAATGATCATGTTAGATACGACTGAATTGAAACCTCGTTTTCCTTACCATGTCGCGTTTCAGATAGTAGTGGCTCACCCCACGAAAACCTTTACATGAAATATCTTCCGCACGGTAGTAGACGAGGGCGCTTCGACTTGCGTTATGTCATTAGCATGTTGGAAATCCATTGGCCAACCTGAGTTGTCTCCGTCACCTACTCTTCTCACTGCGTTCGATGGTCGTTCTTTCCGACCGCATGGCATCATCCCTTCTTTCCCTGTGCAGTTAGGGGGGAAGACCGTGTGCGTCGAATTAGAGGTAGTCGATGCCCCCATCGATTACAATCTATTGTTAGTTTGTAGTTGGACTTATGCAATGCAAGCGGTGGTCGCTACAGTTTTTCGAGTCTTACTGTTCCCACATGAAGGCCGGATAGTGACTATTGATCAATTGTCCTTCTCTCGACCTGACCCAGCCTTGGGAGCATCCACGGTTCCCATGGTAGATAATCCTCAAGCCGGTGTAGTCAATGTAGGAGTTGGTTTGTGCCCATATTTGATGGGTACCTTCGATTACCCACCTCCTCAAGGCGATGTCAAGTTTATATCGACTCACCACAAGGATGAGATTTTCCATGTTTCGTCGTTCCGCACGACTTACTTTCAGGATCTGTGGACTCTTCCTTCCCCATCAGACACGATGGATGCGACAGGGCATGCGGTAATCTCTACGCCCTTGTCGGCCACTGAAGTAGCGTACTCTTTGGTTCAGCAAGCTTCAACTACTCCTGATCCGATTCCCGCACCAGAGTTGGATCCACTCCTTGAGCCTATCTGGGCTCAGAAGTCTCTTGTAGACACCGATTCATTATACTTAGTCTTTCCTTATGACGAAGCCATAATCGAAGCAATAACTGGTCCGGACAAACCCTGGGAAGATCTTCATCACAGATCATATTTTCTCCCAGAGTTACACCGAATCGAGGCAGGAGAATTCACTATCACCATGACGGGAGATCAGCCTTGTCTCATTAACCTCTTAGCTACACAGGATATTTATGCTAAGGGAAATATGGCGACTATCGCTGCCATGATACCTATCAATATCTCCCGAAACCCTGGCATCGTGGAGAATGTCTTCGTCGGAGCGGCTTTCTCCCCCGAAGAGATTCAAATTTACACGGATCTTTTCAAAGAATTTCGCGACGTTTTTGCCTGGTCTTACGAAGCGATACCTGACATCGACCCACAAAGTGTCGATCATGGGCTACCTTCATTGTTTTTCAAGCTCGCTTTGAGACCCAAAAGAAACATCCGGTGAGACTGTATTTATGCTTTTCGATCTCGACCGGATTAACTGAGAAAAGTAACCATTATGGAGTCTTCTTTAAGCCCTTTTCAGACTCCTTAAAGATGAAAATATTGTCGAGTGACCTTGTTTCTTCACACTCATTAAACTGGTCCAGAAGAACATTCCTTAAACGGGTCTCCTTTTAAGCCCTTTTCAGACCCTCTAAACATGAAAATATTGCCGAGCGATCTTGTGACCCTTCACGCTCGTTAAACTGAAATTTGAAGTCACGTATATCCGGCGGTAGTTTACCCCTTTTTTGGTCCAAACGGTCAACTGTACGAAAAAAGGAGTACTCTATCGAATTCTGATTCTTTAGAAGAGTATCCTCAGGTATGATTTTATTCCTTTTTCGGGCCTGAGGGACTAAATTTACGAAAAATAAACCCCCCCGGAGTCCATAGTTAAGATCTTTTCAGACTCCCTAAAATTGAAAAGATTGTCGAGTGACCTTATTCTTTCACACTCGTTAAAACGGTCCAGAAGAATATTCCTGACGGAGTCCATAGTTAAGATTTTTTCAGACTCCTTAAAATTGAAAAAATAGCTGAGT
>ML792888.1:105967-118382 GCA_009831015.1 Picea engelmannii | reverse complement strand
CAAGCTAGGGCTTTAAACTTGCATGCAGATCATGACCCTTCTTAAGCTTACTTTTAACCTTCTACCCAAATCTGAAACCCCTTTTCTCAGGAAAACATGGGAGGAATCAACTAACCTTTTTATCGACGGTTGAAGTAGATCCTACCCCTCCTTTTATAGCCTAGAAGGAGCTAGGGTTTTAGGCGAACTCTCGGCCATGCATGGCTGGGAGTTCCAGTTAACTGACAAAAATCTCTTCGTCCTGGCGGAAACTTTTGTGATTTTTTGCTTTGTTAGGTAAACGTGGGTTGTACTGGGCTAGCCAGCGTTGACGTGCATGCTGCAGAAGGCCTGCCAGCGTCCCAACGCGCCCAGTGCTAGGTTAGGGTGCAGGTTACTTAATTTAGGAGGTTTTTGAAGAGTTTGTTCAGCATGGCTTTGGTAAGGAAAGGCAATGAGTAGGCCTGATGCCAAGTAAGCAGGGATAGTGCAATTTAGGGTTATAACATGTAGCTCTGGTGTTTGTGGGTACTATGCCTCTATTTGTACAGTAGCTTGGCCATTTACCTGCGAGACCCCTTCAGCCACTGCAGTATCTGGTGGGTTTCCTATGTTGTGTGCAGGATGTCCCTGCACATTGTTGGTCAGATCGACTTCCATCGCCAACGCGGTTGGTTCTTGTCTTTCCTCCACCACTGGTGTAGGGTATATTGGTGATTCAACCGATGACGGATTTTCTTCGACATCGATGAATTCCTCGAGCTGTCTGGTTTCTTGTTCGGGCTCTACTGCTTCCTGTGATGCCCTACTACTCCATGTTTTCCTCCCTACTTGGCTCGGTGCACGCATATTTGGTGGTGCCATCGTGGGTAGTGGTTGGTTTTTGGTGACTAAATATTCGTTGGTTCTCCTTATGTTAATTCATTTCGGCTCTATGTTCTCTTCCTCTCTATATTTTCCAAACTCATAATGGGTCTTATGTTTCCTGTGTTCCCCTTTATATAGGCAAGTCATGAAGCTTCTCAGAGAAGCTTCCCCAATCGTTGATTTAACGTAATGGTGCTTTGTTCATACTTTTTCATTGAATTTCATACTTACTTCCAGTTGGCGCCTTTATCGCAACCACCAGTTTTCAATTTTTCTGCCTTTTTTCCATAATTGCTACCATTTGGTGCCTTTTCCCCATAACCGCCATTTTTCAAATTTATGCCTTTTTTGATTGTTGATCCTTGTTTTTGGTGCACTACATTTTCCAAGTGGGTGATATGTCATTTCATTGTTGCACGTGGAATTTTTCTTTTCAGAGTGCTATGTCCATTTTTGTTGCATGCTATCTTTTGATGTCTGGTGCAGTATATATATATATATATATATATATATATATATATATATATATATATATATATTGTGCAGTATATTCCTAAGTAGTAGTAGATTGATTGTCCCTATATAGTTTCAGTCGACTCCTATTGACCATTCCTCTTATTTTTGTACCTCCTCGATCTTTCAATTATACAACTCCCCCATATGTGACAATATTCACTTCATATGGTCCCAACCAATGCATTATGAATTTTCCTGGGTGCTGAAGAAATTACTGTCATACACCAAGACTAGGTATCCTTCCTTGAAACTCTTCCTTTTAATATGTTTTTCATGCCAAGATGTGTCCCTTGCTTTCTGTACTTCTTGGTGAAATCCTACTAGAATCCTATTTTCTTCCATCACCATCAGCTGACTTAGCCTTTCTTATATTGCACCTCATTCTATCATGTTAGTGATTGTTGCTACATGCATACTAGGTACCAAAAATTCTAATGGAATCGTTGCTTCTTGTCCATACACCAACCTGAATGGTGTGTGCCCTGTCAACATTTTGCATGTAGTCTTGTATGCCCATAATACTGTTGGTATCTTCAAGTCCCAATCGTCCCTATTGACATTGCATATCTTTGTGAATGCATTCTCTAGGATCTTATTAAAGGCTTCCATTGTTCCATTTGATTGAGGGTGACATGGTGTACTCTTTTGATGATAGACTTCAAACTCCTCAATCATAGACTTGATAATACTATTGATGAAGTGAGTTCCTTGGTCACTCATCAAAATCCTTGGGTATCCAAATCTAGTGATCACTTGCTAAACCAGGAAGTGTGATTTTGTCTCTGCGTTGCAATCTTTTACAGGTGTTTATTTTTCCCATCTTGTTAACTACTCTGTCATAGTAATGATATACCTTGCTTCTGACCTCTTTTCTGGTGGATTAATTGGTGGCACAAAATCTATTTCCCATTTTTCAAATACTTGCAAGATTACTTGTGGTCTTAGGGGCATCTCATCCCATCTATTAGGTTTTCCAACCCTCTGACATACATCACATATTTGGAAGTAGTCATTTGCATCTATGTTGATGGTCGACCACCATAAAGCTACGCACAATACTTTCTACATGGTATCTTTTCTTGCATAATGTCCTTCATCTATTCCATCATGGGACTCTGCTAGAATCCTAGGCCTTTCATGTTCTAGTACACATCTTCTCAAGATGTTGTCTGCACCCATCTTGTATAAGTGTCATGCAATCAGTTGATAGTCTGCATCTCTGACTACTGGATTTGTCTTCTACACAGTGTTGAATTCTTGTGGTGTGGTATCTATACTCATGTATTGAATGATGTCAGCAAAATATTCATCAACTACTTGGACTGAAAATAAATGTGCATCAGGGAATTTTTCCTCTAAATTAGTGGGTTCCTCTCCATTGGTGATCCTTGACAGGTGACCATGTTCTACATTTAACTTCCCTAGTTTGACTATCACTTCAAAGTCAAATTCCTGAAAAAATAGTAACCATCTACAAATTCTCCCCCCCCAACACTGGCTTTTTGACTAGGTATTTGAGGGAAGAATGGTCTGTGAACATCTTAAAGTGTTTTCCAAGTAGATAGTGTCCGAAATTTTGCAATGCATACACCATTGTGAAGCCTTCTATTTCTATAGTATTGTAGTTATGCTCAAACTCTAACAATTTTATGCTTGCAAATGCTATAGGATGTTCTAACTCTCTAGCTCCTGGATATGGTAGAATAGCTCCGAGTGATATGGTTGATGCATCTACATGCACATGAAATGTATTTTCCCAATATGGGAATACTAATATTGGTGTTATTACCATATTCTCTTTTAGAGTGTCCAATCCTCGTTGACAATCCTCATTCAACTGAAATTTACTATCTCTCATCAACAATTTCTCCATCGACACAGTGATATGCACATACCCTTTTATGAATTTCCCGTAGTATCATGTGTGTTCCAATGTTTATCTCAACCAATGTACTAATTTTTGGTGGTGGTAAATTGACAATCACTGCAATCTTGGAAGGATCTACTAGCAAGCCTTGTTTTTACACTATATGGCCCAATAGTATTTGAAAGGTGTCCCAAAGATGCACTTCTTGATATTTAATGATATCTGACACTGCCTGCATATTTCCAACATCATCCTTAACACCTCTACATGGTCTTTCAATAGACTATAGACTATCCAATCATCCATATATACTTCTAAAAATTGATGGATGAATTCTTTGAATGAAACTATGAATATTCTTGAGAATATTGATGTTTCATTCTTCAGTCCAAAAGGCATGATTGTGTACTGATAGGATCCCCATTATGTGGAAAAATTGGTCTTTTACCTATCTTCTGGGGCTATCTTGATCTGATGGTAGCCTGAGAATCCATATATAAATGAGTATGCTTAATGGCCTCCTACATTCTCTAATACTTCATCCGTGAAAGGGGTAGGAAAAGGGTCATGTACGAAAGCATCATTCAATTTCCTGAGATCTACACAGATCCTTATCCCTCCCTGCTTCTTTTCCTGGACTACCATAGGCTTTACATTTAGATTCATCCACTGGTTCTATGATTCCTACTTCCAACATTATTTCCATTTATGCTTTTACTTTTTGCTTATATATTGGGTTGAGTCTATATGGTCATTTTCTAATGGATCTAGCCTTATGTTTGAGAGGTATCTTCATCTATCCTATCTCTCTTTCTATGCCTTTCATATATGTAAAGGTTGTGGGAAACAAGTCATTGTACTCGCACAACAACTCTGTTATTCTTTCCATTGTTTGTTCATCTCAGTAATCCCCAATACTAGTCATTTTGGGATTATTATTTGTCCCAATATTTACTTTCTTCACCTTTATTGGCACAATAAATACTTCTAATTCAAGAGATGGACCTTCCACCTCCCTTTCTCCTTCAATTTTTTTAATTTGAATGTTGTGTGGGTTATCTTCATCTGGTGCTTCTTCCTGCACATGGTAGCATGACAATAGTTCTTTCATTGTTTGTTTGTTCTGTTGTTGATACTCTATTATAAGTTCCACCTCTGGTTCTTGAAGGAATAATTCCCCTCTGATCTGTTTGAGTGTTGAATCTTTGTTGGGGTTCTCATGTTAAAATGAGAAGGTGACTATAAAATTATGTTGTAATGTTTTCCATTATGCAATGCCTTTGCGCAATTCCTGGTCTACATTCCAGTTTGTTGGAATCCCTTCCAATGTGTGAATAAGTGATGAGACCATTCTTCTAGTGGTGTCATTCTCCATTGTGTTCTGCACTTCTCCAAGTGTTTTTTTGGTGTCCCATGTCCGTCACATCTCTGCAATTGATTTTTTCCATGTTCTGTGCCAAATCTAATGTAGAGTAATCGCTTACATTGATACCAGTCCTTGACTGTCTCTTTTTGCACACCACACCATCTTGCATGTGTTTCCTTGAGTGATATATCCAGAGCTAAGAGCCTTTGATTCTCTAACACTTCATATTCGTATATTTTTAGGAATTATTCTAAGTCATGCACCCCATGAAAGATGGAAGGTTCTCTTATCTCTGTACCTACCCATCTTACTTTACGGTCTATTCTTGTGCACCTTCTTGTGGAGACTTCATGTAATCTTTGTTTCCAGCTCTCCAACCCTGTATCTAAGTCTGACATGCATGACGTGATACTTCTCCAACTAAGTACCCCATGTGAAGTTGGATTCACATAATATTCTTCTCGTGTGGTGGTCCTATATAACTGGTTAATCCCTCTAGGCCTAAATAAGTGGGTTATACAAACCTTTCTCCTTCTAATGGATCTAATGGCGCAATGACTCTATACTCTCCTAAATCGAATTTCATCTTCCTCATCTTCAGATTGATTATGGCCTGATTATCAAATTCCCAATCCAAGCCAAGAAATTTCGAATAAGGTGTTGTGCCATCCATTATTTCTATCACTTCGAAACCGAATTTAGTGTGCACTCCATCCAGATATACTGTCACACCCTTTATCCTTCCAATTGGAAGAACCCTATGTTGATTTTCTAGTTTCGGCTGAATAGGTGAATATCCTAATGTGGGATCTCCCATACATTTCCATTTCTTCTTGGGTAGTACATTCACTTCAGAGCGTAAATCCAACATGATATCCCCCATGTTGAAATCTCCAATGTTGGCGTTCATTTTGAACTCTCTACTTGTTCTCCTCCTTGTATGTAGATGATTAAATGTTTTTTGTTCTAGCTTTCCCTCTACATCTATGCTACATATTTCAAACATATTTTTTAACGCTTTAACAGATGATGGATCATTTAGTAGTTTAACACAGGATTGTAGAAAATACTTTATTGTACTTACTTGTGCTATGGGTTTTGCTTCATTAGTGTGATCCAATGATGAAGGAATATCGTACATTGGTACATATTGATTATGTCGTGAAGTTGATGTAGATGCAATGTATGAATTAAAAATTTCTTAACTATATTTCTTGAATATCTCATTTTCGTTCTATGCATCAAACTGGTTTTGTGGTTCATCATTTTTCTTCACCCATTGGTGTAGTGTTGGATCTTGTCTTACTGTGTCATCTCTTATATTATCTCCTCTGCGTGTAACTATGTTGATATTTCTTCCATCATCCCTCACTTATGCAGAAACCATTGAATATTCTGATTGTTCTGATTTCGCTTTTCCTGGATCTTCCCCAATAGTGTTAGACAATATTTTGTGTCATGGTCTAATGCACAACAATACATACATGTCACAAGTGGAAGTGGACATTCTCTTGCATAATGTCCTGGTTGTTGAAAGTTATGGCATACCATTGGTCCTACACCTCTTCCAAAGCCTCCTCTACCTCCTCCTCCACCTCTGTAGCCAACTCGATCTCCTTGCGATGCGTTGTACTGTGGCACCTGGTTATACCGTGTGGGATTATATTGTGGTTGTGTGGCATTGTATTGCATTTTCACAATGTTATATTGATGTGGCATAGTGTTATATGGGGATGGTACCTGGTTAAACTGTGGTTCAACTTGCAGTATCATCATCTCCTCCTATACCCTATAGGTGTCTAATGTTCTTTCCCTCATCACCTCCATTGTCCTGCAATCGTTGTCATCATGGCATACTGACTTGTAAAAGTTTCAATATGAACTCTTAGGCACTGTCTAGTATTTCTACATCATTGGATATTGATATGGATCATGCCTCTATGTCTTACATATCTCACACCATAGTCCTCCTGATGGAAAAGGGTTTGGCAGTCCTGTTTCCATGTACTACATGAATGTTGGGAATTTGTTCTTGTGGTGTCCTTCTGTCCTACATTTGGTACACCAAACAACTTCTCTTTTGTCCTTACTCATGTTCTGGTTTAATTGAAATTTTAGATTCTTCAGGTCTTCCTTGAGCTCCCCTATCTTTTGATATTGGTTCTCTTCTAGTTGCAAGGTTTCCTATAGAGCCTCTTCCTAGATCTGAAACTTCTTTTGTCTCAAAGGGTATTTCAAGTGTGGTAGTAGTGAATTCAAAAATAGATGCCTATGATACATATCTGTCATGACATCAACTTTCCCTTCATTCATTTGAATCTCTGGTCTATCTCCCAAATAGATTCTCCTAGTTTATGTCTGATCTCTATCATCTCATTCATGTATTGATCCTTTGAGCTAGGCTTTTGGAATTCATTTATCAACAACTTCTTGATATCCCCAATCATTCTGGTTGTTCTTGGTGGATTGTTTGTAGCTAAGATCATGTACCAATATAGTGCGTAGTATCTTAGCATGATGGCTAATTGTGTAAGTTTGGTATCCTCATTTGTGATCTTCTTTTCTTCCTAGATCTTTTCACAGATAAACAAGTTCTTCTCAAGGTCCTCCAACACCTCTCCCTTGAATTCTGGTAGCCTGATGGTGGGATCATGTCCAACCATCCTGAATGTTGAACTACTACCTCTGTGTGATGTATATCCTTGACTAATGCTTCCGGAACTGGCTCCCCCAGTTATTTCTCCCTATGTAGATGTACTTCTTGTTGTGTTTCTTCCACTGAAATTAAGTTGTCTAAATGGTGTTTTTCTTTCTGGTGTATTAGTCGCACATGGGTTTATGGGTTCCACAATGACACTGATATGGATAGGATTTTTCCCTCTGGTTTCTGTTCTTGGACCTCTTATCTTCCTTTCATACGTCACATGCAGGATTTCCTCAATCTACTCCATAGCCCGAAGATCCTCTACCTCTTCTTCATCACTTGCCAAGAATTCCCTCACGGTTATGTATCTCTTCTTATTGTTCATCTTATATTGGTAGGGTACTCCACTGCGCGTCCTTCCAGTTATTTCCATGATCATATTGATATGGTATTCCTCCATCATGATTGGATCCAAGGCCTCATCCTTCTTTACTTTATCCATCTCTTCCTCCATTTCTCGGTCTCTTGTCAGTGCTTCCCCCCTTCCCCCATGCATGAATGAAATTTTATTTGTCTAAGGTCATTGTCATTACACCTTTGTTATACAATAACATCTTAATGGAAGTATACAACAATCTGATATACCTACCTCGAGGTCCCTTCGGGAAATTTTTCTCTGCTTCACTGTAATACTTCACAATATCTACTGCAAATTCTGTGATAAATCCTGCAACAATGTTGTCTAACTAGAAATCTACTGCAGATGTAAATTTATTGTCAACTTGTTGTAACTGCGCGATCTCCACGGGATTCCATTCTAGTTGTCTGATCTGATTTGTAGGGTGGTTGTCTTTCAACCTCAATATTCACTCTTGGAACACATGTGGAAAATCACATAAAAATACTTCATGCAAGTCGTTGAATACGTACTTGTCCAAATATTTGTGGAGTGTTAACTTTGGGTTTCTGTTATCTTTCTATGAAAATTCCATCTCCTTTGTTTCCAACTAGCTCACGATCTCTACCTTCATTGGGTTCCATGGTATCAACATCCCCTTTTATATTCTCATTCTTTTTACATTGTGTCACCATATATTCACGATTCTTTAGCAGATCTCATTCACTCAATCCATTTATGTGCCAACCAACAATAGAGCAATTTTTTGGTTTATATTTTAATCCTTATACCCTTCTTAGGATGACCCAGGTTCAGGTCCGGTCGGTTTTCAAAAAACCCTCCTAAAACTATCGGCCCTCCTGGTAAACCAGAAGGCAACACAACACACAGGATGCACTATGCAGTCTCACCCAAGATAGTTCTAATGGGTGGCTGCAACACTCATGTGCTTGCAACCTGGGAAATGAGTGGGGATCTCCGATTAACCTCTGTGATATTCATTCATCTAATCTAACATTCACTGATCTTGATGAATCTTTCATTCTTACTCATGCATGCAAAATATCAGATCTAACTAATCCATCCATTCATTTATCTAACATCTAATCATTAACAACAAAATAGATACATAACATGCAATCACATAACACATGGTATATCGTGGTTCACCCCTCTTGGGCTACGTCCACAAATGTTTGGTTGATCTTCTCTTTTATTATTAAGG
Source organism: Picea engelmannii (assembly GCA_009831015.1). NCBI lineage: Eukaryota > Viridiplantae > Streptophyta > Pinopsida > Pinales > Pinaceae > Picea > Picea engelmannii. The sequence continues at coordinate 109,521 of ML792888.1, read as the reverse complement.
TTCCAAAACTACAGCACCTTGTGCATTACAACTCTCCATCAAAATGGGTTGAGATATTACAATGAGGCGGACTAGATCACACCAGGCTCCCCAGCCTATGATCTAACCCTCAATATCTACCATAGTTACTCTCCTCATCTCAAAATCTTACAAAAATAGATTGGAATAATAGTATGACAACATGACATCCAACTCTGAACCTTCGATCAAGAACAACCGAACTCCTATCTAGACCTCCTAGGTACCTATTTATACATGTTCTTGGTTTACTATCCATTACATATTCTTACCAAAACCCTAAGCCTAGCATGGTTAGGTCTTCTTGCATTTCTTCCTTGCATGATTTTCTCCTCTGCATGCGTGTTTGCCTTGCACGTGTTGCTTTCTCTACAATTTGTCTTGTGTTTTATTCTCCAACATTATTCTTTATTCCAAAGTGGGTTTGCACCCAACACTTCCTCAGTTGTAGTTTTACCCATTAAATGACAAATCTGTGTTCTTTATAGATGCTAGAAATACACATCTCTACCTTGAAAAACAATTCCCACAATTTCTACATAGGAAAGTGCTATGACTTGTAAGGTACTAGATGTATTATAATAAGTAGGAACAAAAATATTGCAGCAAATACTAGTAGAACAACAAAATATAGAGAATAACAACAACAACAATGATAACTTTATTGAAAAAAGTCCAATTTTACTTGCCTATTTGAGGGGGAAACCTCCAAAAAAGTAGAGCTCTATTACAATAGTTCTCAAGAAAAAACTTTATCATGCCTTCTACTCCTATTTCTACTAATTTTATCTTTTAAAGAACCTTCTAGAGGAAGATCTTTCTAGAAGTGGAAGCTTCTAGAAAGTATTTTTACATTAGACTTGTTCATATTATTAAATATTCCTTATTAACTAATGTCGGTGTTTATTACATGGAAAATATATTATTCTACCTATGTGAGGGGTTAAGGAGGTCAAGTCCCTAACAATTTCCAAGATTAAAATAGAACAAGGGAAAACAAATTCAATAGCCACTTTAAAAATGTTGGAAAGTTAAAAATGCTAGCCTCGAGAAAGCATCATGTTTGAGTTATGCATTAGGAAATTTAACAAAGTGTTTATTGTGTCTTTGATTGTTTTTTCCTTTTTTATGATGTTAAACTAATCCTATGTGATTTATTTGTCAAATAAATTTTAAATCCAATTGGAAAATTTAGTAATAATACCACATACGTGGTTGGTAGATTTGTTATAATTTTTTTGATCGCATCTTTGATGTGCTCGTAAATGAATATTATAAAAACTTGAGAAATATTTTTATGATGAATATTGTGTATTACTAGATTTTCAAAAGGGAGGGATGTGTATCATTATCCTTAACTTAATGGTCATTAAAATTCCACTAATCAATGACCCTTTTGTGAGATTTTGAAAATATTTTTTTTGAGGAATCAAATCTTGATAGGTATTTTAATATTACCCTTCTTTAACCAACCCAATTGTTCTTATGTTGTTGAACCTATACTATGTAGATTTAAGGATTTTGTATTTTATACTTAAATGATATGTTTAAGTTTTTTTACATGTATATATGTTTGAAAGGGTTTGGTAAAGATTTGAGTAGGAAAGTGTCCATAATCAACTTGGTAGGAAACTAAAAGGAAGGTAAGGGCCATGATTAGATGTAAATATTATTACCATGTGTCTTATGCATGTTATGTAGGGAAATTGAATCTAGGGAAATGGTCATACATTCTTTCAAGATTTCCCATTGTTATAAGATTCAAGCACCAAGCTAGTGTAATGTAGAAATAATTGAATGCATGGTTTCATTATTTAGAAAGTACATATGCACATGTTTTGAGGTAGGCTACATTATATAAAATTTTGGAAAACACACACAACACAATCAAGCTCATAACAAACATTGAGGGGAATGGGATAAGGGAAGAAGGTGTAGAGTATAGAGGAGGATGGATCAATTGTAGGGAATAGATGTAGATGTACATGCAGAGGGATGCATCACTTAGAGAAAGATATACACAAAGAAGGGTGCAATTTCAACTATAATAGCGACAATATTGATTTTCTTTCTACCAAAATTGGGAAAATTTGTATTCTACGCATTTTAGATGTGGCTATACAAAACAATTACATACAAGTGATATCTAAATTTTCTGTTAAGCCCTAATGTTGGCTCATTACCCCTTAATTGGGGCATATTAGATTAGTAATGCTATTTTATTTATGTCGGATTTAGGCCATTAGTTGTAATTTAGATTAGTAATGTTGTTTTAATTATGTCAGCTTTAGGCCATTATTTGTAATTATACCTCCTAGTCTCCTATATATACCAAAGAGACATTTTCATTTTGAATCATCTTGTACTTTAACATTTTAAGTGGGGTAAAAGGAGGTTGCCCCCTCGAAGAGGCTTATTATATGAAATTATCTCAGTTTCAAGGCGTTGAGTAATTTTTCTAAGGTTTTTCCATGCTATATTGATGTTTGGTTCTTAACATATGGTATCAGAGCTCAAGGTCTTGGGGTTTCGTTGCTACATCTGAGACACCGTGGAATTTTCACTATAACTTTTTTTCTACAAAGTTTCAGAAGGAACCTCTTGGAGGGTATTTATTAGATGGATCAAGGTACGTTGGGTTCAAAATTCAGCTCCTGAGGCCTTATACTTTTAGAGATATAGCCTGTACAAGATAGGGTTCTGGAATCATCCTGAAATGAGTCATTGTGGAATTTTCACTATAGAAAATTTTCTGTAACATTTCAGACCCTCAAATATGGAGGACATTTACAGAAATTAGTAAGGTATCTGTGGTAAAAATTTCAGATTCTGGGCCATCTTAAATTTGTAGATACACCTTGTGTAAGATAGGGTATCTGACTAGTCCTATTGACTAGTCTCAAAAAGGTGTTCCAGGTAAAACAAACATAACTTCTTTCTGGAGTATCCAAATTGAGTGGGACTGGTTGCATTGGATCGTGGACAGTCTGTAGTATTTTGGGTACGAGTTTAAGAATTTGATATCAATTATTTTGTGCGGGGAATTCTATACAAGTGAGATCTCCTGGAAAGGCCAAAAATCGGCAAGTTGTGAGGAAGTTACCGTAAATTCCACTTGGCACATCCAATTTTTATCAGACCTATGGCATTGTAGAGAAGAAATATCAGAGAACTACCTAAAATAAATTTCCATACCCATAAGGGCCGAAACTTGGGAGATATAACAGAATAAATATTGTCTAGTAGAACCACCTCAAAATCAAGACTCAAAAGTGATATTTGGCCAACATGCCACCCAAAAAGGGAACTTCTACACCAAATAAGCCTCCAAAAAATCCTAATTGGACTCTTGATGAAGGTGAAGAAATGCATAGGGACATAAATGATTTACAAAAGAAGAACAAGAACAAGAACCATCTCAAGATGAAAACGTAGAAGCAATTTCATCTGAAGAGTTGACTCCCACAATATCGTGTAATGCATTGGCTGGAATTAGCACTCCTCAAACCCTCAAGATTGAAGGATACATCAAAAAG
>ML792888.1:54363-83681 GCA_009831015.1 Picea engelmannii | reverse complement strand
CCTATAGTCCATGGAGGAAACACATAGACAAAGGCACCAACCAAGAACTAATTTCCCCCTAAGATATCCCAATATCAATGAAACGAGAACCTCATTGTTCCACATACTACACAACACCACAAATTCCTAGATTTATAAGGTATAGTAAACCCACTGATCTAGAACATAATAAATCCAAGATACCATACCCATAAGAAAACGAAACCGGGATATCATAATATGACTACTTACTGAGACTGGAACCCACATGACTAAGATGATGACTCTAAAATTATAATTGAAAGAGTAGAAACTACAGGAAACCAAACATATAGATAGAATACAAGATCCAATGTTGATGTGAAATCATGCATAAGACATACCCAGAGTCTAAAAATAAAAATAAAAAATTACAGAGGACCTTGCAAAGGATGACTATGGTTCTTACTAGGTGGTTTTCTGATGAATTGACCTTGCTTCCAACTACATTTCCTCTTCCTCCCTTGAAAAAATACATTATCCCACATTTTCTTTGGTAAATTTATTTTGAAAGTTCAAGTGATAGGCCTTCCATAAGTTTGAGTAGGCAAGAGGGAGTGGGTCAGTCATGTCAAATTTATGTGCCTTGCATTGATTCGGGTATGACATATGTTGAATTAAAATGATGGCACATGCTTTCATATGCATGGGTATAAGGTTATGGTATGGATTGATCAATTAAAACTTCATTAATCCTTAACACTCCCATTTTTAATGAGTTGGACTCATTGGTGAGTGACTCCACTTGGAAATTATGCTCCCTCAATATCTGAAAAAATGTTTTTTTTCAAAATTACAAACCTTGTCTTGAGAGTGAGCAAGTGTAGATGTTAGTATATTGTATAATGGGATAGATTTTGATTTCACAAATTTGATTATTGTGCTTTAATATCCTATAATGATCAGAGACTTTATTCTAGAATAATTAGCTATAAGAAAACCCTAAACTATAGAATACATCTCAACTTGATTATGGGTGGAATTTCCTAGGTCCCAAGCATAATTTGTTTCAAGTTTTCCTCCAGGATCAAGGATGATCCCTCCTGCACTTGCCACCCCTAATAGTGAAAATAATGATAATGATAATGACAAAGGTGGGTTTAAAGTGAGATCAAAATGGATAGTGGGAAATAGAGATCATTGTATATAGACATGAAAAAAAAGAACCCATTAGCATGTAGAGGGAAAAGTACCTACATGCTTGCAAAATTGTTGGAAACAACTTCACTTAGTAGAATTAAGCATATATTATTCGAAATTTATTTAATATGAAATGAAAATAAGTATTAACATAAATATGTATTGAACAGTTGATACCTTTAATATGTGTATTTGTTACACTGTTAACCTACTAGAGTAATCACATCATAAAATACATAAAATTGGGAAGATCTTTAGCAATATCCCACTTGTTATTTGTGGATGATATGTTGTTGTTTAGTAACAAGTTTATTAAGAAGTCCATGAAATTCAAAGAAATATAAAATTTGTATTATATATCAATATGTATAGAAATAAATATTAAAAAATTATCTATTTCATGCAATGGGATTAATCAAGATGAAGAAAGGGACCTTATCATAATTATTCCATATAATAGCATTGTTTTTAAATATGGGTTTCAAATACCTAGGGTTTGTATTGAATCCTAATGATTATCAGTTTAGAGGTTGTACTTGGTTATATTAGAAAAGAGAAAAGAGAATATCTACATGGTGTAATTGTTGGCTCTCAAGAGGAGGTAGATTGAACTTATTCAAGTCAATTATTGAATACATACCTTTGTATTGGCATTATATGGCATGTGTTCCTATTGGCATGCTAGAGAAGATTAGGAGAAAATACTTTTATGTTTTTATGGATAAGAAAAACAAAAAAAAATGGGTTATTCTTTGGTCAAATGGAAAATGATTGCAAGTCCTAAGGAATATCGGGGGTTAAGGTCTCAAAAATATTCACCAATTTGGAAAATATTTTGAAGATAAGAGTTTATTGATAATTCTCAATCATGAGGATTTATGGAGAAAGGTAATTCCAAAAAAATATCTAGACCCGCTGACTATTGAAGAGTGGATTAGGTTCCCTATAAAATCAATTCCAATTGTTTTATTTATCTGGAAATATGTGGTCATGTCTTCTTCTTTGCTAGGAATTGGTTAGACTAGAATAATCACAAGGGTGAGACTGTAATGGTAGGGGTCAATCCATGGGTGGGTTGTGCTAGTAATTACAATATTCCACAATAATTGGTTTCCTCCCTTCAATTGAAAGGTATTTTATCCCTAAATAATGCAACAAATCCTCTCACTACCTCTTTATTACATCAAGGGAGCGGGTTTAGAAAATAATGATTCCATATTGTTGGCACACTTATTTGTACTGAGAGGGGGTGAATCAATATAAGCTTGTTTTTTCTTTTCACAATATTTAATTACGATATTTATCAATGTATTACTTTACCAAATAGAAAAATTAATGATAAATATATATACAAAACCATACAATCCATAGTACATTGATATTTAACGTGGAAACCCAAATGGGATAAAAACCATAGAAAATTCTTTATAAAATATTGTAGGCACCAACCTATTATTACAATGCTTTGCAGGCACCAACTTGCAGGAGACACTAACATCCTCTCTTGAGAACTAACTCAGAAATAATCTTTGCAAGCACCAACCTGTAGGAGACACCAATATCCTTTTCTGAGCACAAACTCAGAAATAATGTTTGCAGGAACCAACCTGTCAGAGACACCAATCTCCTATGTTGAGCACCAACTCAGAAATAATGTTTGCAGGAACCAACCTACAAGAGAAACCAATATCCTTAGTTGTGAACCAACTCAATGCTTCCTGTAGATACCAATTTCACTGGAAAAATAAATCTCTTCCAGTTGTTAACAATACCAAATTCTCTCATTCCTTCAAGTCTTAATTTGCACAAACCTGTTACTCTATCTCTACTATCACATCTCACAATCCGCATAGCTTCAAAAGTTCCTTTTGTGCTTGAACCTCCCATCCACCCTTATAGAAATACATTTCATTTTTTTCTTTCATTTTCTCACTTCACATATATCCTCTTACTTATCTGTAGCTTACTTCCACAACCCTTACATATTTCACACTTGGTTCTATAATTTCAAAACTACGCACTCTCCCATCCTTTCCTAATTATTTTTCACACACTTAAAATGGATGTGAACATCGTTATTTATACATTCCATACTTCCATTAATTTGTCCATATACAAAAGTATTTCCATGAAGTCATCTCCATATATCCTCAAAACCAAGCTACAACATTCCTTATAAAATGACATAGACCTCTCTTTGGTTTTGTGTGCGATCTGCTTTCAGACCAAAATGTAGATTTCAACACTTAGTAGTCATCAAATCTCATTAAGATTCAATATACATCGTTTATTTATTTCAGTTGTTGGCATGTTTACAAGCAGAATGTTCTTGTCATTGATGGAAAGAACAACATCGATGATGGAAATTTTACAAATAGAGTGTACATGTAAATAAAAATATCCAGCAATGAAGACACGGAAGAACAAGGTCGAGAAGATGAGAAGGAATAGCACAGTGTTCCACGTAGAGCACAAGTGGGCACCAGGGCCGAGGTGAATTCAATTACCAAATATCAGGAGAAATAGCATTCCCAAAAACATAGACCAAGTCCAAGTCATCAAGTCTTGCAGAAGTATCAAAGGTTGTGGCCTTTGACACTTAGATATTTGAGAAAGCCAAAGCTCAGGAGGAGGAGCAACAGTGGTCATTGGATCACCAATCAAGAATACCTGATGGTCGTCAGATCAGAGTATAGACAGGAGGAGTGTGCAGAGGAGGATATTAGACCTCATATATCATATTAGAGCATGAAGGACTAGCAGCCGTTAGATCTAGTATAACTGTGAAGAGGATAATGAGAAAGAGCCATCCTCCAACTCCGTAAAATATGAAGTCATGAAATGATATGGGTCATTAGATCTAGAAGACACGTGGTGAGAGATCAACATTTCCATGACTCGTGAGCTGGAGAAGTCAAAGGTGAGATTTGTAGGAACTCACGATATGAGAAGTCGTGAAATGATCTGGGTCATATGATCACAAAGGATCTAGACTGTGGATATGATATGAAGTCAGAGTCCACGATATTGATCACAGCCGTCGATCAAAGAGAGAGACCTCGACCGTTGATCTGATATGAAATCATTTCTTAGTTTTGTGTATCAAGTGAATGATGGTAACAAGACTCCCAAAGTCTCAGAACGTGAAATCGTCACTTGATCTGAGCCGTCAGATCAAGGAGAGATCTGGACCATCGATATAGCACCATCGCTATTTTGGGTATCAGGAGAACAAAGGTAATGAGACTCCCAAAGTTTCAAAACATGAAATCGTGACTTGATCTGAGTCGTTGGATGGAGGAGAGATATAGACCGTTGATTGTCCAGGGAGAAAAGACAAGAAGTCACGAAACATGAAATTGCAAAGCGCTCGAAAGATTTGGCCCATGCTCACATAGAAAGGTCACATCAATAGAAATTTAAGGGAGGAGTTAGCATGTCGCTAGGTTCCACTTCGCGATATGTGAAATCGCGAAGCACCCTTGTGGTTGGCCTTTGGTCACAGCTAGTGGTCACATCAGTGGGAGAGAAGGGAAGGATCTAGCAGTGCTAGGCTCCATTTCAAAGTTTTGTGAGTTAGGAAGATTGAGGCAACTCACAGTTGGATATCCTGAAATGCAAAGTCTCGAAGCGCCTGTTGGATAGGCTTCTGGTCACAGTCGTGATCAAGTAGAAGGTAGGGGCTTAGCAAGAAGAGCTAGCACCCACTTTGTATATTTCTTAGAGAGGGAAAAAGGCGCCAAAGACATGAGTGAACAAAGGTTCTCTCAGTAATAGATGGAGACAAACTGATTGTAACTGCAGAAAAACAACTGATTGCATCTACCAGAGAATTCAAAGAATCTCAGGGTGATCGCTAGAGAAGCTGAAGAGTATCGAGGTAACTTCCAGTGGAATGTAGAACCATCATAGAGACCCTTGACAGATGGAAAAGCGTCAAAGACTGTAGCTTCCAGAAAATCCAAAGAATCTCAGGAGTGACCACTAATGGTGAACAGTCTCATCATAACAGCCATGGATGAAGAACAGACTCAGCGTAACCACTAGAGGGGATGAAGAGTTAGTTGGATGATCTAACAGAGGACTTGGCACTTTAAATATACACAGAACAGAAAAGTGGAGGTTGCTTCTACTGATAGTAATTTCACACAGGAAAGAGCATGCTATGGACAGCAGCTGAAATTCACAGAAGAAGCGTAGCGCATATAATAGAGATGAATATCTGAGAGAGGTAGAAAATGTTGAGGTGCGCATGTAGAGATAGATTAGAAGAACAAAAATATTATGAAGATGTAGGGAGGAGGACACTGAAGTAGGTAGAGAAGAGCAGTGTATCAGAACAATGATGAGACTGGTAAGCCATTGATGAATATTGTATCAATGTAATAGATTCGAGCAAGCAAAGATTAATATTTCAGGGTGGTTGGGAGGTGCTAGGGAGTATTTTTGTCCTCAGAGTTTCAAGTAGATGCTTGAACACTGGGAGTTGTAGCTTCCATATGGTTGCATCTAGAAAAATAAGGGTGGTAGGGTGGTGCAAGGGAGAAATATTGTTCTCTATTATACAGGTCAGTTCCTGTGTGACTAGAAGTTGGTGCTTCCATCCAATTGTTGTTGGAACACTTAGGGAAATGGTGCTTCCTTCTAGTGGGTGCTAGAGACACCAGAGAGTTGGTGCTCTCAGCAAGTTGCAGCTTGCAAAAAAAAGGTCGTAGCCTCAAGAGGAGTTGGAGCTCACAAGTATGATAATGTAAAGAAAATAAAGATTACTTATCATATCAAGAAGAAGAGGTTTTTCCCTTTATGGGTTTCCTCAGGAAATATTTGTCTCTATATATTTCATGTGTGTGATTGATGTTTAATATTCTATTGTGTACTTTTATGAATCATTGTGATCATCATTAAGTGTTCTGTGAAGAGTTTAAAATGGTCATAATAGTTTAAGCATAGTAACAATTGATTCACCTCCCCTCTCAGTTGTTCAACAATTGGTATTAGAGCCAGGTTCCTTTTATCTAAAGGTATATCAAGAATCTTAAACATTTCAATCCATGAAGGAACTTCAACCAATAAGGCCCCTCTATTCAATGGAACAAAATTTTCCTTCTGAAAAGTTAGGATGAGAACCTACATAATGGCCCTAGTTGTAGATGTCTGGGATGTGGTAGAGACTGGTTATGTAAATCCAGTTGTACTAGCTAATAAGTATGACAATATATAATTTATCTTCAATTCTAAGGATATGAATGCTATTCTGAGTGGGCTTGCAGAAGAAGAATTTGTAAAAGTTATGCACTTAGAAATTGCCAAAGAAATGTGGGACAAACTCATTAGAAGTTATGAAGGTAATGAGAAGGTAAAGGACGCCAAGCTTTAAACCCACAGAGTACAGTTTTAGCATCTAAAGATGAAAGAGGATGAAACTATTGGAAAGTACTTTCTGAGAATTGAAGAACTAGTAAATGCAATGAAATCACTTGGTGAAAAAATTGAGGAACCCTCTTTAGTTTAGAAGATTTTGAGATCTCTGCCAGATAGGTTCAACTCAAAGGTCTTTTCTATAAAAGAACATAATGATCTAAAAGCCTTGGATTTTGATCAACTTCTAGGAATGTTGACTGCATATGAAATGATGATTTTTAAAGATAAATCCACCTCTAGAGAAGCATCATTTAAAGTAGATAATAATGAGGATTCTGATCCTAATGAAATTGAAGAAAAATTCATGAGAAGACTAAAGAAGGGATAAAGAAAGTATCAAGGCAAGTTTTACTTCAAATGTTTTAACTATGGAAGGATAGGTCACTTTGCATCTAAGTGTCCACACAAGAAGAAGGACAAGAACTCTAAAAGTGAAGAGAAGTATAAATCCAAGATATTTGATAAAAATAAAAGTTTATGTGTAAACAATGATGATTCTTCAGGAGACACAGATAGTGATTATGATGGTGAAGATAAGGTTAATGACTTTGTGCTTATGGTCAAAGAGGATTATTTTAATCAAAACACAGGAAGTGATGTTAATGATGAAGAAGTTGTGGTTGATATGGAAGGTGAACTAATCAGTTCCTTAGAAGAGATTAACAGACTTAGACTCGAGAAGAGAAAACAAAAACAATTGTTGATATAATTTGAAAAGAATGCTAAAAAACATGATGAAGAATTTTCCCTTCTAAAGGTGGAGTTAGAAGAGGCAAAGAAAATAGAGGACATTCTAAAACAATATTTATTAGAGAAGAAGGAAATATATGAAGCCTTGGAAGAAGAGGTAGTAAAAACCAGAAAAGAGATGGAGAAGTTCAAAGAATTGTATCTCCAAAATCTCCCAAGCATTAAATCCTTAGAAGGATTAACCATCATTCTGAATCAGCAAAGGAATCTTTGAAAATTGGTTTGGGTTATGAAGAAGGATCAAGTTATAGTCAGCCAAGAAAGAAAGAATCCATCAAGTTTTTCAAGTCTACATTCATTGACAACAACAAATATGGAGAAACAGAGGAAGATAATCATCTGCCAAGGAAGAGTGAAATAAAAAGTGCCAGAACTAAATCTGTAGAACAAAGAAATCGACCTGCTCAAAGAAGACAACCATTTTATAGGTACAAAGGATTTTTCTATGGATATTGTTTTTTTTGTTCTAACTTTGGTCACAAAGTTGTAAACTATTCTTTAAGATTTAGATATGAGCAATCAAAACACTCGAGGAATAGATATCTGTCGCAACAAAGAATGAGACAGCCAAGTAACAAACAATCATAGACTGCAAACCATGTGATGGTTGGGAAAAGGACACAATTTAAGCATAACAATCGTTATGATCCATTATTCAATGAACGATAATGTTACACCTACCATAATTATGGACATAAATATCCATACTATCGCTTACGGAACTATGAATCAGATCTGAATCCCTCTGCTGAAAACGTCAAGGTTTGGAAGAAGAAAGAAAATGACGAGTGTAGATTAGTGTTTTCAGCTCAAAGACAAAATAACCCTTGGTATATTGACAGTGGATGCTCCAAACATATGAAATGAGACAAAAGTAAGTTTTTGTCTCTAAGTGAAAGAAAATCAGGAAATGTAACCTTTGGAAATGATGCTCCTGGTAAAATCAAGGGTAAAGGGATGGTGAGTTTGAGTAATGGTAAAGGAAAATCCTATGATGTTCTTCTTGTGGATGGGCTGAAACATAATTTGCTCATTGTAAGTCAAATGTGTGATAGAGGATGTGAAGTGGTGTTCACTTCCAAGGATTGCAAGATAAAGTCTGTAAACTTAGGACAAGTGGTGGCTAAAGGCATAAGGACAGATAATAATGTATATGTGATGAAATAATATAGAGAAGAGTTTCATCTAAGAAAACATGATGAAAGCTATTTATGGCATAGGAGACTTGGACATATAAACTTTGACCACTTAATAAAGATAAAAAATCTTGAGGTAGTAAAAGATCTTCCAAGAATATCAAAGCCACAAGACTCTGTGTGTAAACCCTGCCAAGTAGGAAAGCTAACTAGGACCCAGTTTAAATCCAAGAGCTCTACTTCAACAGAGAAAACACTCTAATTAATTCATATATATTTATGTGGACCATCAAGACAGGAAGGCACAGGGAAGGAAAACTTCTTTATGCTGATCATTGACGATTACTTCAGACTTACTTGGGTTTATTTTCTCAAACAGGTAAGAGGTTAAAGGCAGTAAGATCATACAGAGGAGGATAATTTATGTCGAGTGATTTTAAGGAATTCTATGATAAAAATGGGATCAAGAGAGAATACACAATCCCAGGAACTCCACAACAAAATGGAGTAGTTGAGAGGAAAAATAGAATCGTGCAGCAAATGGCCAGGTCAATGATGAATGAGAAGAACATTGGCAAAACCTACTGGGTAGAAGCAATACACACAATAGTCCATGTTCTTAACAAATCCCACCTTAGACCACACAGTGACAAGACACCTTATGAACTATGGTATGGAAGACCTGCTTCAATCAAACACTTCAAAGTCTTTGGGAGTAAGTGCTACATAAAAAATAATAGTGAGAACCTTGGAAAGTATGATGATAGGGATGATGAAGGCATATTCTTAGGGTATGCTACAAACAGTAAAGGATACAGATGCTATAATAAGAGGCTACATAAATTGATTGATTGTATTGACATAAAAGTTAATGAAGGATTCCAGTAAGAGAGGTGAACAATATTGAATCAACAACATAGGATATAGATGAAGTTGAAGATGAACAAGTCCAAGAATCAAACTAAGAAGACTCTGAGTCAAATGAATATGCAAATACTCGGGCAAACTCAAATCAGCAGAAAGCATCAAATTCTTCCTCCAGAGTTACTCAAAAGAATCATCCTGCAAGTCAGATAATTGGTGAAAAAGACAAAGGTGTACAAACCAGGACAAGGATAATAAAAAACACTGAGCAATCACATATAGTCTTCATATCCATGGTGCAACCCAAGAACTTCAATGAGAACAATAAAGACGTAAATTGGTTAAAATCAATGAATGAGGAACTGGACCAGATTGAAAAGAATGACACTTGGGAACTTGTTCCTAGGCCAACAGATAAAAATGTAATAGGATCAAAATGGGTCTACAAAAATAGGATGAATGAGCAAGGAAATATTGTAAGAAATGAATCTATATTGGTCTGCAAAGGATACGCTCAAATAGAAGGACTGGACTTTGATGAAACATTTGTGCCTATAGAAAGATTAGAAGCTATTAGAATGTTTCTTGCCTATTCTTTTCATAAGAAGTTTAAAGTCTATCAAATGGATGTCAAGTCAGATTTTCTAAATGGAGATCTAAACGAAGAAGTGTATATGGAACAAACAGAGGGTTTCCAACTGTCAGATAACCTTGACTTTGTCTGCAAGCTGATGAAATCCTTATATGGGTTGAAACAAGCTCCTCATTCCTGGTATCACAGAATGGATACATATCTTCAAGACAAAGGGTTTAAGAGAGGAACAATTGACAACAATCTATATATCAAAATAGAGGGTAATGATTTTCTCATTGTGTTGGTCTATGTAGATGACATCATCTTCGGTAGTAATAATTCTTCACTAGTAAAATGGTTTGATTCTGCCATGCAATTTGAATTTTAAATGCCTATGATAGGGGAACTATCGTTTTTTTTTGGCCTACAAATTACTAAAAGGTCTGAAGAAATATTTATTTCCCAAGAAACATATCTAAGGGAAATGTTGAAAAGGTTTCAAATGGAAGATTATAAACCTATGAGCACACCTATGGTCACTGGATGTAAGTTAAGAAAGGATGATGACTCACCTAATGTTGATCAGAGTTCATATAGGTCTATGATAGGCAACATGTTGTACATAACAACATCTCGTCCAAACATAATTCATGTTGTTGGAATCGTAGGAAGGTATCAGGCGACACCCAAACAGATCCATTTCTTAGCTTTCAAAAGGATATTCAGGTACCTAAAATGAATAATGGACTATGGCCTATGGTATCCTAGGAATCAAAATTTTCAACTATCAGTCTATTCAAATGTTGATTGGGCTAACTGCATGGATGAAAGAAAAAGCACGAGTGGAGATTCATTCTTCTTAGGATATTCTCTTGTATCATGGTTGAGCAAGAAGAATAGTTCCATTTCCTTATCAACTACAGAAGATGAATACATTGCAGCTTCCACATGTTGTACCCAATTTTTGTGGATGATTCAGACACTTGCAGACTTGAAGGTCAAATATATAGCACAGATCCCAATCCATTGTGATAATGCCAGTGCAATTAGTGTATCCAAGAATCATGTCTTTCACTCCAAGACCAAGCATATACCTATCAAGTATCACTTCTTGAGGGAACAGGTAACCAACTCTATGGTTTATGTTCATTATATTCCATCCAAATATCAGATTGTTGGTATCTTCACTAAACCGCTTGCACAAGCTCAGTTTTAGTATCTATGCCAGAAGTTGGGCGTGACCCCATTATCAAATTAAGAGAGTCCATTATGTAAGGGGGAGTATGTGTTGGTTGAATATCTGATACCTCTGAAAAATACTGCAAAAACTCAGGGGGAGCATGTTTTCTTTGACATTGATGTCAAAGGGGGAGAAAAGGTGTGGATGCTACAGTTGGAGGTATAAGAAAAATAGTGCAACCATTCAAGGTTTCCATCAATGCCAAAGGGGGATATTGTTGGCATGTTTACAGGAAGAATGTGTGTTGTGTCTCTTTTGTCACCTAAATGATCAAAATAGAGATGCTTACAAGCCCAACTGGGTTAGCTAGGCAAGACAACAGTGAAGGAAAGAGTTAGAAGTATAAAGCATAAAGGATAAGAAATTAACTAAACTAAGAACACTAAAAGAAACTAAACTAGAGTGAACAAAGAGATTAGAACAAGAAATAAACAAAATTCATGCCACCAACGGAAAGGATTGTATTAGTGGAAAGAAAACACCAAAGAGAAAGGGAGACTTATGGTTCCCCTCTTCCTCCAAGGGGGGGCTCTTGGACCCCCAAATATTGAGATCTTCTTACAACTAGAAAAATTGAAGGAAATGGTGAAAAAATCCCAAGCTCATTCACTCAAGAGGTGATGTGAATGGATCAAATGAAATGATGCTTGTATGCTCTTGACAAGGAAAGAGGATCCTCCAAGAGAATAGAGGCAACATAACAATACAAATGAATTCCTTGAAAATATAGTGCACCCATGGCCTCTTTTTATAGCATAGCTTTGAGGCATTATGCAACTAGTTCTTAGTGTGAACAAGGGGCCCTTTAGGTCACCTTTAGGTCTTTGACCAGCCCCACAGTTGGATTCAGCTGAGATTTGAGTGTCAAATCGACTTGGAAGCTGAACCAAAAGTGGGTGGAAGGTCGACCAATATCATAAATGCATCGTTTTGAGGTGTGTGTGGTTTTTTACGTCAATAGTTGCACATCGGGCACATGTACTCTTTTTCGATGTTATCTGACTATCGCACGTGCGCACGTGCCTTATGTAGTTTTAGCGTATGCTAATTTTATTGCTAGTTGTATAGTTTTGGACCTTTTGGAAATGCATTTTTGGTCCATGAGTGAACTAATGAATGTTTTGAAGATGCTATATTCATGTAACCATTTGCAGATGAAATTTCGGTGATAACAATGTGGTTGTCATTGATGGAAAGAAAAAAAATGATGATGGAAGGTTTACAAACATAGTGTACATGGAAAGAATAGCAGCCAACAACGAAGACATAGAATAAGAAGGTCAAGAAGATGATAAGGAATAGAGAAATGTTGCACACAGAGCGCAAGTGGGAGCCAGGGAAGAGGTGAATTCCATTACCAAATCTTAGGAGAGATAATGTTCCCAGAAACCCAGACGAGGTCCAAGTCATCAAGGATCACAGAAGGATCAAAGGTCGTGGCCATTGACACTTAGATATTTGAGAAAGCCAAAGCTCAGGAGGAGGAGTGATAGTGGTCGTTGGATCACCAATCAAGAATACCCAATGGTTGTCAGATTAGAGTACAGACAAGAGGAGCATGCAAAGGAGGATATTATACCTCAGCCACTGGATCTGAGTGCAAAGGACTAGCAGTCATTAGATTCAATATAAATGTGAAGAGGATAATGTGCAAGAGCCATCCTCCAAGTCCGCTAAATACGAAGTCACGAAATGATCTTGGTCATTGGGTCCAAAGGACACATGGAAAGAGATCAACATTTCGCTAACTCACGAGGTAGAGAAGTCAAATGTGAGAGTTGTAGGAACTCGTGATATGCAAATTCGTGAAATGATCTGGGTCGTCTGATCACCAAGGATCTAGACCATGGATCTGATATGAAGTTAGAGTCCACGATATTGATCGTAGTCATCGATCAGAGAGAGAGACCTCGACCATTGATATGATATGAAGTCATTTCGTAGTTTCGTGTATCAGGAGAATGGAGGTAATAAGACTCCCAAAGTCATGAAATGTGAAATCGTGACTTGATCTGAGTTGTTGAATCGAGGAGAGATTTGGACTGTTGATATGGCACCATCTCTATTTCGGGTATCAAGAGAATGGAGGTAATGAGATTCCCAAAGTCCCGAAACATGAAATCATGACTTGATTTGATCCATCAGATTGAGGAGATATCTGGACCATTGATTGTCTAGGGAGATGAGATGCGAAGTCATGAAACGTGAAATTTCAAAGCGCTCGAAAGATTTGGCCCATGGTCACATCGAAAGGTCACATCAACAGAAAGTTAATTGAGGAGCTAGCATGTCGCTAGGATCCACTTCGCGATATGTGAAATCACGAATCACCCTCATGCTTAGACCTTGGTCACATCAGTGGGAGAGAAGGGAAGGATCTAGCAGTGCTAGGATTCATTTCAAAGTTTCATGAGTTGGGAAGATCAAGGCAACTTGCAACTGGATATCCTAAAATGTGAAGTTGTGAAGCGCCTGTTGAATAGGTGTCTGGTCATAGTTGTGATCATGTGGATGGTAGGGGCTTACCAAAAAGAGCTAGCACCCACTGTGTATATTTCTCCGAGAGGTAAAAAGGTGCCAAAGACATGAGTGAACAAAGGTTCTCTCAGTAACAGCTAGAGACGGATTGATTGTAACTGCATAAAAACGATTGATTACATCTACCAGAGAATTCTAAGAATCTCAGGGTGAACGCGAGATAAGATCAAGAGTCTCGAGGTAAATTATAGTGGAATGTAGACCCATCATAGAGACCCTTGACATATTGAAAAGCGTTAAATACTATAGCTGCCAGAAAAGACAAAGAATCTCAAGAACGACCACTAATGATGAACAGTCTTAGCATAACAACCATGGATGAAGAACAGACTCAGCTTAACCACCAGAGGGGATGAAGAGTTAGCTGAATGATATGACAGAGGTCTTGGAACTTTAAATATATGAAGAACAGAGAAGTGGAGGTTGCTTATATTGAGAGTAATTTCACACGAGTAAGAGCATGCTCTAGACAACAGTCAAAATGCACAAAAGAAGTGTAGTGCATAGAATAGAGATGGATATCTGAGAGAGGTAGAAAAATTTTAGGTTCGCATGTAGAGACAAAGCAGAAGAACATAAATATTATGAATATGCAAGGAGGAGGACACTGAAGTAGGTAGAGCAGAGAAGTATATAAGAACAGTGATGAGACTAGTAAGCCATTGATGAATATTGTATCACTGTAATAGATTCGAGCAAGAAAATATTAATATTTTAGGGTGGTTGGGAGGTGCTAGGGAGGATTGTTGTCCTTAGAGTTTCAAGTAGGTTCTTGAACATAGGGAGTTGTAGCTTCCATCTAGTTGCAGCCAGAAAAATCAGGGTGGTAGGGTGGTGCAAGGGAGAACTATTGTTCTCTGTTATATAGGTCGGTGCTTGTGCGAATAGAAGTTGGTTCTTCCATCCAGTTGGTGTTGGAACACTTAGGGAGTTGGTGTTTCCTTCTAGTGGGTGCTATAGAAACCAAAGAGTTGGTGCTCTCAGCAAGTTTCATCTTGCAAAATAGAGGTTGTAGCCTCAAGAGGAGTTGGAGATCACAAGTATGATAATGTAAAGAAAATAAAGATTACTTATCATATCAAGAAGAAGAGGTTTTTCCCTTTATGGGTTTCCTCGAGAAATATTTGTCTCTGTATATTTCATGTGTGTGATTGATGTTTAATATTCTATTGCACACTTCCATGCACAATTGTGATAGTCATTAAGTGTTCTGTGAAGAGTTTAAAATGGGCATAATAGTTTAAGCGTAGTAACAATTGATTCATCCCCCCTCTCAGTTGTTCAACATAAGTGTCTACCAAAACACGCAATGCATACTCAATTCTCAGTAGCCTTCCAATCTATCCCTGATTTCATCTTGATTACCAATCTCTTTTTAGAATATCATAAACACATGTAACCACATTGCACAGCCACCATCCTATCTAGACCTCCATTCAATTTCCACTATTGATTTTATGATCATGTTCATCAGGACCTCCAGGTCTATTGGGTTCCCGAGCTATCTATATATCAACATATTGACCTCTCATTGATCGTTGGAATCCATCCACTCATAAATGATTCCACTCTAACCAAAACCTATATGATGGTACATAATCTAACAGTCATCATATCTCCTTCTCAAATCAATTGTGGTCGTTGATTTGTTCCCTACCCATCAAAAAATGCAATGCAACCAAAATTCACAACAACCATTTGATTTGGACCTCATATTGATCTTGACCATTGATCTAGGTCTCGATGGATTCACTGCAAGTCTAAGGCATATCTCTTCTTTGTTTCAAACTTACAAGACCTCCAACTTACATCCTCAAGTTCCATCATATTCATTTTTCACCTATAATTAGATGCATTTCCAAGCATTTACCCATGGGTATAAGCCATATATTTTCATAGTTATGCGACCTCTAGAATGCACCTTCATGTTTCGCCACACTCACTTTGCACCCATACTTAGAAACTTTTCTAGGTATTTCAACATCATTCTATGATACATTATGAGTCGTCATATCTCTCACCGTTGGGGCCATGCGATATATGACATGTGGCACCCTCCTGAACTGTCCAATCTGTGACAAGTGGCAATCTCTTGAGCCATCCAATCTATGAAAAGTGGAAACCTCCTAGGTTTTACGATCAATTTTTGACTCTTAGACGATTTTCAAACTCCTAGAATGACTACATAGTACACCCCCATTATAAAATTATTCATGACCTTTTCCATCTAACTGATCCTCGATACTCAGTCAATTTTTCACGACATCAACACCAGTTCGCAATAAATATCCATTTTTCTCTTATTCATGACCTCATTTATTTGATCAATCCTCAACACTTAGTCAATTTTTTGAAGCTCATATAGCCGGTATCTTATAATTAGAAAATTTCTCATAGTTCACTGTGCTTCATGAGACATTTCCATATTTAGTCATTTCTGAGACATATCCATTTAAATTATTCTTGGTACTTAGCCATTTCTTTGAAATATCACCATGGGTTTGTGGGTCTACGACACTTGCCCTGTTATTATGATCTGGTCTTTCCGATCAATCCAATATTGATACTTAGCCATTTTTTATATCTCACTATGGGTCTACAGGTCTATGGGTTTGCACCCATTTCTTCACGTACACTTGATTCTTCGTTGTGCTCACTATCTCCATGATGTCTTGTTACTTGGTATTGTTTTTAGATCTCTTGTGTTGATGTTGCAGATGAGGTGGATTCTCTGTGGATGTATTCTTCATGTGCACTGGATGATGTGGCATTGATACATTTACTAACACATGGAATCACTATCATGGTCTTCCTATGATGTGGAATTCATATGACTGGACACCTAGGGATGATGTGGAATCCCTTTAATTTTGAATTCATCTGACTAGACACGTGGAACTAACGTGGTTGAGTTTTCCCACCAAGTATTATACCCCAATATTTGATATTAAGAGTTGATATCTGGAGATAAACAGTCAGTATTTAACCTATTCCTAGTCCATCATTTTCTACACCAAAATTTAATACCACACACAGGGTTCCATGGCTCTTCACTTTTGTTAGCACATATTCTTGTAAGGGGGAAGCTTCTCTCTGGATTCATGCCCTTGGTGAGAAATATATGAAATGGGGCTTAAGACCCATCAAACAAAGTTATCCAAGGTCACAGTCATGAGCGCCCAAGTGCAACATGCATAAAATCTCTATTTTTGAGTTAAAAATCAAGAAGGTGGGCATTTTTTTCTTTTTAGCAGCGAAGATCCATTGATGGAGAAGATGAACAGTCATCAGGTAAGCCTGTGCCATGGAGTTTCATGAGTTTTAGCAAAAGGATTAGCCATTTCGGCTACCGGGGTTTTGAAAGACAGGGGGTCGTTTCTCCACTGCATTTGGAATCCCCAAAAAGTGAAAGGATTAGTTGTTTCGGCATTCCAGCTACTGGGGTTTTGAAAGACAGGGGGGTCGCTCCTCCCTTGCATCTAGAATCACTGAAAAGAGAAAGGATTATCCGTTTCTGCATTCCAGCTACAGGGGTTTTGAAAGACAGGGGGTTTCTCCTCCCTTACATATGGAATCGTCGAAAAGTGAAAGGATTAATTGTTTCAGCATTAAAGCTACTAGGGTTTTGAAAGATAGGGGGTCACTCCTCCCTTGCATATGGAATCTCCAAAATGTGAAATGATTAGCCGTTTCGGCATTATGGCTACCGGGAATTTGAAATACAAGGGTTGAGAGAAAAGGAACGAGAACTCCTGGTGGGAGAATCCCCGAAATACATTAAGGTTCATCGTGACCATCCATATTAAATCAAATCCAGCCATTGATTGAGGATTAGTTGTTTCGACATTTCGGCTACTGGGAATCTGAAGGACAAGGGGTCGGCTCCTTGCCATCCCCAAATCCTGAAATGTGAAAGAGCCTTTAGTGTTGGGCCCGTGATCCTAA
This sequence comes from Picea engelmannii, assembly GCA_009831015.1. Taxonomy (NCBI): domain Eukaryota; kingdom Viridiplantae; phylum Streptophyta; class Pinopsida; order Pinales; family Pinaceae; genus Picea; species Picea engelmannii. The sequence goes on along the minus strand of ML792888.1, from coordinate 66,055 downwards.
CACTAGGGTTGTATGGAGTATGGCCAAAGAATGTGAGCACTCAAGGCCAGGGTTTTTCTATGGAAAAATGATCGTGGTCATCAATTTTTTAAAGTCATTCCAATCCTTGATCCTGGAGGTCCATTTCACAAGTTTGGGCACTAGGAAATTTGAAGGCAGGGGAAGTAGAAATCCTCGAAAGAAAAAATGTCAAAACACCCTTGGAGAGAGGCGTCAGGTCATGGCCCTAGGTTACATTGATGTCGGTGTCAGAAGAAAGGGAGGTTAGCCTCCGAGCCTTAGAGAGCAGGAATGTGGTCTTCTCATGAGCATATCATCTTGGCCACTCCATGGGGAAGAAGTTAATGAAAATCGAGCACGTAGATGAAACCTTAGCTCGAGCCATGAATGGAAGGTATGGGAGTCCTGGAGCAATCAGCCCATGGTACCCTTGTATGCAGGTCCCCCTGCAAGATCCATGCTGAGTTAAGGTGGTGTCTGATGAAGTATTTTCATCCAGGTTTGACTAAAGAGACTCCATGCCATAGGGGTTCGAGCACGCCTTTGCTGGGTGAATTTTTCTGATTATATATACTCATTTTTTCTTTTTTTGTAGGGGATGGATGGTAGAGAAGAGCTCTCGACTATAATGTTTTAATGAAGCACTGGTTTTCCTGGCTATGTATCGGCATATGAAATTTTCTTGTTCAATGTAAGGCAACTCTCTTTTCATCTGGTTTCGATATCATACTAAAAGGGTTCATGATTGATTGATTCACATGAATCGTCATGACTGTGTTATGATAAAGGATTTATTATAAAGTTGTTATGTTCTTTTAGTGTTTCTTCTTTTGAATAAAGAGGTTCTTGTGTTCAAAGTTTTCTTCTACAGGCCACTAGAAGCTCGATGCCTACAACAAGCCTTCGTATTTCCTCACAGAAGTCTTCCTCCTACTCACCCTTATTACAACTTACTGCCCGAAGTTAAACCAAGACCTCATCTGCTTGTGCATGCATGGCCTAGTTTCCGAGTTAGAATGATATTGTTCTAATTTTACTTCCATTCATCACCCTTTCTCAAAAAATAGTGACACAAACTGATGGGCTTCAGGCTTAGTCTTGCTGCAATCCAGGAGTGACTTCTGACACCAACATTTCTGGTGTCATTGCAAGGGACAAAGTTGAAAATTTTCATTGGGATCGAATCACATCAAGCCTCTGATTCTGAAGGTGCATCAGGCATCAGAGCCCTATGATATTGCTACTATGGAAATGGTGACTCCATTATGATGAATCCATTGTGGCGAACCTGCTATTTTAGTTGTGGCTTCCATAGGTAGACACACGCAGTCCCATCTACAACTGCCTCTAGCTACACCTGAAGCTAATATGGAGGTGAATATCAGAAAAGGAAAGGCCTCTGAAGGAGAAACTTCCACTGTTGAACCAGGTAATTTTCTATCTCCTTCGATAGAAACTCCATTTTCTTCTTCCCAGCTTCCTAGCATACCTTTTTCTAAAGTTTCCCATTTCCTGAATTTCAGAAGTGTTCCTGCTGAGTTTTCCCCTCTAGTTTGGGATTGGAGGGAGAAATCCTTGTCACTCCCCTCTCCCCTGAAGTTGTACCTTGGCGTATACCCAGGACCATAGAAGACTTCCCCACTCCTAGCTTTACCACCCCTCCTCTTATCACTGTTTTTTCTACTGTACAAAGAGAAGCATCTGCTAACTCAAGACCCTTAGCCTTCTCTCTGAATCCCCCATTGTTTCCCCTTCCACCTGGAATCTCATTTATAGTATCCCCTATTCGAGATTCTTCTCCTCCGAGTTATCCTCCAACTAATATTCCTATGGAAGAAGAAAATCCCCCCATGACCAGAATGGAGGCTATAATAGCTGCTAGGTATGCTCCCCTTTTGTTACCTCAATCTCTCAATGCCCTTCCAACAAATGGCTACCTTAAGTAGTTGCCCAAGTTTATAGGCGAAGGGGACATAGTTGTAGAAGAACACCTTGAAGCCTTTTACAATTTTATAGATGATCATGTTATCATGCATGCAGACGTATGGATGAGGATTTTCGTCCATAGCCTTGAAGGCGAGGCTAGAAAGTGGTTTAGGGCCCTGCCTCCTGGATCTATCGATGGGATTGAGGCTTTGGATAATTCCTTTTTGAGACAGTGGGGAGACAAAAAAGACTTCATGTATTACATGACAAAGTTTGGGTCTTTGAAGAGAAAGGAAGGAGAGTCTGTCTATGACTTCTTCAAGAGATTCAATAAAATGTACAATAAGATTCTCACTGAGATAAATCCCTCAGAAGCCTCTGCTAAAATCACTTATGCTAGCGCTTTTGATCCTGATTTCGACATCTTGTTAAGGGAAAGGAGAGCAACTACTCTGGCTCACATGCATGATGTAGCCATGGAAGTAGAATCTAACATATTGGTCATTGATTGACTCAGGAATAAGACTGATAGAGGCATATCCAGGAAGAGACCTGAAGCCTCCCCATCCAATTCCTCTCCCCTTCCCCTTCAGACGGATGAGGTAACTAAAGTGCTAAAATTTCTTTCGACTAGAATGGAAAGGTGGGAGTTAGAAGGGAAGCCCGTGTGCAGAAATCCCCATAATAATAATAGCAGAGGCTTCAGGAGGCCTAGAAACAATGTGCCATAGGATTTTCCAAGGGAACAAAGGAGCAAAGACAGATATGATCATAGGATTCAAACCCCTCTCCAAAATAACCTAGTTGCTCATGAGGAAGGAGAGGAGATAGATGAGCTCAACCCTGAAATTCACTTTATTGAAGACACTTCCCCTTTTCCCCATTTGACTCAATCTGCATATGAAGAATCCCTTATGAACATTCAAATCAATGAGTTGGGTAAAGGGGAAAAGGCCAACAACACTCCTAACAGATACCATCTCATTTCAAAGAAGAAAGAAGGGAATTTTGATAGCCATGATCAGCCCCTTATAGCGGAAAGGCCTGCTAAACCTGTAACAATCACTACTAAAGAAAAGAAAACTCAGAATACTTTGCCAACAGCCAAAGAACCTATCTCTGAGGTAAGGGAAGATCCTAAGCCTAATTCCTCCTTTAGTTTTGAGCATGAGATTCAAAAGATTAGAATTCTCATACCCCTCTCAGAACTAGTTAAAAATGAATATTTCAAAAGGTCCCTCTCCAAACTGCTACAATATGAGTCCCCCTAGCCTTCCACAGACTCAGTAAATCTTCAAGATGAAAATCCAGCAATCGTCCTAGGTCCCATGGTAGAAGACAGATATGATTCATCCCCTCCCTTCTGCACATCCCTGAACATACATGATAAGGTGTTGCATAATTGCATCATGGATTTAGGAGTTTCCTACAACCTTATGCCCAAAATAGTCATGGAAGAATTGGGATTGGAAGTGACAAAGGCTTATCACGATTTGTACTCTTTTGATTCAAGAAGGGTGCAATGCCTTGGAGTCATCAAAGACTTGGTGGTCTCTTTATATCAGCTGCCAATGAAGAGTGTGGTCATGGAAATTGTAGTAGTTTATGTTCCCCCCAAGTTCGGCATGTTGTTGTCAAGATCTTGGATTAAAAAACTTGGAGGAACATTACAGATGGATCTCACATATGCCACCATTCTAGTATTTGGAGGGGAACATAAGAGGTTGTACAGAGAATCTCAGTTTCCCTACATTGCTAGTGATGAATCAAACCCCACAAATCATCCTATCTTTGCACTTGACACTGATTTGGGGTCTAGTTTATTGCAGCTCACTGATACTCCTGAAGCCCCTTTTCAAATCAGAAAGAAACCCATATTTAATCACAAGATACCTCCTCCAACCACCTCTGTTTGGAAGATGTTCTTCGACGAAGTTTCTTGTAGTGAAGGCGCTGGCACTGGAGTGGTTTTTGTGTCACCTTGTTAGGAAGCCATATACTTGTCATACAAGATATAATTTGAAGCTACCAATAATGTGGAAGAATATGAAGATCTTGTTTTGGGTTTAAGGGCTGCAAAAGAAATGGGAATTGAGGAGGTAGCAGTGTTCGGAGATGCTGAGTTGATAATCCAGCAAGTCAGAAATTCTTACCAGGCTAAGCATCTTTGACTCAAGAGTTACAAAAATGAGGTGTGGGACCTGATTGATAATTTCTTCTCAACTTTCAACATTTCTTTTATTCCAAGAGAGTAAAATACTTTGGTTGATTCCTTAGCTATCTCAGCTAGTCTGTTCAGGATCCCTCTGTCATCGAAGATCAAATATGATGTTGAGATAAGATATAGGCCATCTATTCCAGACAATATCAAGAATTGGAAGGTATTTGAAGATGATCTTGAAATCAAAAAATTTCTCCAGTCTATTGATGAATTTTCTGCATGGCACATTGATCAGGATCCTGATCTAGAAAGTCACCCTCACCCTGAGATATTTTTAAATAAAATTGCTAATCACCATATTATTCATTTGCCTAGCAATCACATTCTGAAGGGACTAGTCCCTTTATAAAGACTGTTCGATGGGAATGATGTGGTAGTAAAGGGAAGTTTTTCAAATGGATATCTTGATACAACGGAGTGCAACATCGGCACACGGGAGGAGCCTAAGTTTGTCAAGTTGTCAAGCAGTTTGACCAAAGATAAGAAGGTCGAATATACTGAGTTATTAAGAGAATTTGCTGATGTGTTCGCATGGACCTTTGACGACCTCAAGACATATGACATATCTATCATTGAACACAATATCCCACTGAAGGAAGAGGCTAAGCTATTTAGGCAGAAGCTAAGATAGATAAATCCCGTGTTGTTGCCTGTCATGGAGAGAGAAGTGAAGAAGTTTTTAGATGCCCAAATCATTGTCCCCTTGAGATATTCTGAGTGGGTGGCCAATTTGGTCCCAGTGAGGAAGAAAAGTGGAGAAATCAAGCTCTGTGTTGATTTCAGGAACCTGAACAGGAGCTCAAAGAAAGACAACTATCCCTTGCCCAACATGGAACACATATTGCAGAGGGTAACTAGTGCATCTAGGATATCCATGATTGATGGTTTTTCTATCTATAATCAAATATCAGTCATGCCTGAGGACAAAGAAAAAATAGCCTTCACCACTCCTTGGGGCACATTCATGTATGCCAAAATGCCTTTTGGATTAATGAACGCAGGAGCAACATTTCAGTGAGCCATGGACATAGCCTTCATTGGGGAGAAAGATCAATTTGTGGTGATCTATCTGGATGACATCACAGTCTTCTCTAGGTCTAATAAAGAGCACTTCTATCACTTGAGGAAAGTTTTCTTGAAATGTCGGAGGTTTGGCCTTTCCTTAAATCCCAAGAAATCTTTGTTTGCTATGAAGGAGGGGAAGTTGGTAGGCCATATAGTATCGCCAAAGGGAGTGAGAATTGATCCCAGCAGGGTAGAGGAAATTTAGACCCTGTCACTTCCCAGGTCGAGAAAGGAAGTCCAGGATTTTTAAGGGAAGATTAACTTTTTGAGGAGGTTCATCTCAAATTTTGTTGAGTTGGTGAAACACATCACAACCATGCTCAGAAAGGGAAATGAAGTAAAATGGACTGTTGAACCTAGGGAATCTTTTTTCCAAATAAAAAAAGAATTGACTGAGGCACCTGTGCTGATCAGTCTTGATTATTCCAAGGATTTCCTAGTTTTTGATTTTTCTTCTTTTGATACAATAGCAGTGGTATTATTGAAAAAAAATGAGGAAGGGCGAGAGAAACCCATTTCATTTTTCAGTAAGGCATTAAGAGATGCAGAAATCAGGTATGAGATCATGGAGAAATAGGCCTATGCCTTCGTGAAAGCTCTCAAATATTTCAGAGTCTATGTCTTGCACTCAATATTGAATGCATACGTTCCTTCAGCCTCTATGAAATACTTCCTTATACAACCTAACATAGACGGGAGAAGAGGTAAATGGATTACCAAGATCCTTGAGTTTGACCTGGAGATAAATCCCACCAAGTTGGTTAAAGGGAAGGGTTTAGCCAAGTTGTTGGCTGAATCCAATTGCAAGGCCTTGGGGGTTAGCTTCATCAATGCTTGCTCAGAAAATCAGCAAGTTGAGTCGTCCAACAAAAAATCTCAGGGTGGCTTATCACTAGCAAAATGCACCCAGTACAGAGACATTTTGTACTTTTTGCAAGAGTTGAAGCCTCCTGATGGAATGGGAAAAAGAAAGGCAAGAGCTTTAAAGCTCAAGGCAGTCAGATATTTCCTTATTGACCAATTCTTGTACTAGAGAGACCCTCTAGGGGTGCTTCTGAGGTGTCTGAACCCACAGGAAGCCCAGAAAGTTATGTTTGATTTCCATAGCTGCCTTTGTGGAGGGCATCATTTCTGGAAGACCACAACTCACAAAATTCTTAGGGCTGGGTAGTACTGGCCCACCTTATTCACTCATGTCTGCAAAGAAGTCAGAGCTTGCATCAAATGCCAAAGGTTCTTAGGAAAGCAGCAGCTCAAATCTCTACCACTAACTGTAGTAGCTTCAGCACCCTTTCAACAGTGGGGGTTGGACTTCATTGGAGAAATTCATCCTCCTTCAAGTGGCCAGCACAGATGGATCCTGACTACAACAGACTATTTCACCAAGTGGATAGAAGATGCCCCCACCAAGAGTGCTTCACACAAGATAATTATCAGCTTCCTAGAGGATATCATAGCCAGATTTGGCTGTCCCAGCAGAATTGTCACTGATAATGTTGCTTCTTTCAAGTCTGAGCCTTTGGTTAAGTTCTATGAGCAGTTTGATATTTCACTAATTCACTCCACTCCCTATTATCCTCAAGGAAACAGACTGGTATAATCTTCCAATAAAAGTCTAATCAAAGTCATTAAAATATTATTGGAAGACAATAAGAGGGCCTGGGATTCAAAGCTCAAATTCTCTCTATGGGCCGATCGAGTGACAAAAAATAAGTCCCTGGGCACCTCACCTTTTCAACTTGTTTATGGGACAGAGGCTGTGTTACCCACTCAACTCACTTTACCTGTAGTGAAATTATTTCAAGATCATGAAGGAGAGACACACCATATGGTCAGAAGAATTCATCAAGTGGTGGAAGTGCAACAGATCAGGGAGCAGGTAATGGACATAGCTCATAGTCATCAATAGAAGATCAAGCAGGCCTTTGATAGGAAGGTCAGGAAGGAGGAATTCGAGCTAGAATATTTGGTGCTTAAGTGGGATGCACCCAGGAAGGATAGGGGAAAACACAGCAAGTTTGATGCCCTCTGGATCGGGCCCTTCAAAATATCTGAAGTATTCTTGAATAAAACGTACAAGTTGCAAGATTTGAAGGGTGAAGAAGTTTTTAACGACCCAGTAAATGGGCATTTCCTGAAGAAATTTTTTGTTTGAGCCTTAGACGGCTCCTCTGTTTTGTAAATATTGGTTTTTTGTTTATTTTCGGCTTAATAAATGACTCCATAGCCCAACAGTAAGGCACTGAAACTGCAAAGAGTTCTTAGAGCCTCACAGGGAGGACTCTATCCCTGATGGAACCTAATTTTAGTACATGTTCTTGTAAGGGGGAAGCTTCTCTCTCGATTCGAGTCCTTGGTGAGAAATAGATGAAATGGGGCTTAAGACCCATCAAATGAAGTTATCCAAGGTCATAATCATGAGCACCCAAGTGCAGCATTCATAAAATCTCTATATTCGGGTTAAAAATCAAGCAAGCGAGCATTTTTTTATTTTTAGCGGTGAAGATCCATCGATGAAGCAGATCAAAGGTCATCGGCTAAGCCAGAGTCATGGATTTGCATGAGGTTTAGCGAAAGGATTAGTCATTTCAGCATTTCAGCTACCGGGGTTTTGAAAGACAGGGGGTCGTTCCTCCACTGCATCTGGAATCGCCAAAAAGCGAAAGGATTAGTCGTTTCATCATTCCAGCTACCGAGGTTTTGAAACACAGGGGGTCACTTCTCCCTTGCATCTGGAATCGTCGAAAAGAGAAAGGATTATCCATTTTGGCATTCTGGCTACCAAGGTTTTGAAAGACAGGGGGTCACTCCTCCCTTGCATCTGGAATCACCAAAAAGCGAAAGGATTAGCCGTTTCGGCATTCCGGCTACCAGGGTTTTGAAAGATAGGGGGTCACTCCTCCCTTGCATCTGGAATCACCGAAACAAGAAATGATTAGTCGTTTCGGCATTCCAGCTACCGGGACTTTGAAATAAAAGGGTCAAGAGCAAAGGAACGAGAAATCTTGGTGGAGGAATCCCCGAAATACATTAAGGTTCATCATGACCGTCCATATTAAATCAAATCCAGCCATTGATTGCAGATTAGCCATTTTGGCATTTCAACTACGAGGAGTCTGAAGGACAAGGGGTCAGCTCCTTGCCATCCCCAAATCATGAAATGTGAAAGAGCCTTTAGTGTTGGGCCCATGATCCTAGCACCAGGGTTGTATGGAGTATGGCCAAAGAAAGTGAGCACTCAGGGCCAGGGTTGTTCAATGGAAAAATGATAGTGGCCGTCAGTTTTTTAAAGTAGATCCAGTCATTGATCCTGGAGGGTTGTTTCGCAAGTTTGGGCACCAGGAAATTTGAAGGCAGGGGAAGTAGAAATCCCCAAAATAAAAAATGTTGAAACACCCTTGGAGAGAGGTTCCAGGTCATGGCCCTAGGTTACATTGATGGCGGTGTCAGAAGAAAGGGAGGCTATCCTCCGAGCCTTAGAGAGTAGGCACGTGGTCTTCTCCTAAGCATATCGTCTCGACCACTCCCAAGGGAAGCAGTTAATGAAAATCAAGCAGGTAGATGAAACCTCAGCTCGAGCCATGAATGGAAGGTATGGGATGTAAGTTTTAAACCTGTGAAGTAAATAAATGCATATATATTCTTAAGCAATACAGAAATTAATCAATGGCTCATACACAGAGTACACAGAGATTTTATACCGGAAACCCTCAACCGGGAAAACCTTTCTTATTTTCATTATATCAAATTTCACCATTCGCCATACAATATGTACAATGTTTTTAGGTATTCCGTAGATACCAAAACCCTAATCCCTTAATCCGGGATTAATTTACAAATCCGCTAAAAATAGAAAAATCCACTAAAAATAGCAAAAACCGCCCAAAAATTATTTCGAGGCACTACCCCGAACATTGCACGTAACCAGGGGGGGCATACCTGCCACCCCCTGGGACCCCCCTAGGAAAGTGCTCGATGCACACGACAGAGATCTAGGTGAAGGGATCATCAGACATAGTTGTCATATCTGACACACCCACACACACACAAATGCAAAGAATATAACACATACCCTAATCCAGAATCGGATCTAGAAGCCTGACAGAGCTTAAAAATGCTCAAAAATGAAAGTGCTCGGAATGTGACGAAACCAGCGCCATTGCGTTCATCTCGTCTTCTTGATTCTGGCGGTATATTTACTTTGTCAAACGGGCTCCGTATGAGCAAGATATCACATTTTGTCCGAAAAGGCAAACGGGAAAAAAAAAATGACGACTGTACAGTCTGTACAGTGCCATGTGTCATGCTGACTGTACAAACTGTATGGTCCATACAGATGATGTGGTAGCTCCAGGAGGTGACACATGGCAGGCTGATTCGATGTATGGGTAGAGAGCTGGACCAATCCAGGGGTGACACATGTCACCATTGTAAGGGTGACATGTGGCATGGGATGACGTCAGTAGGTATGGTGGCAGACACATGGCAAGGCTGACAGAGCAGACGCACAGGTTGACAAGTGGCATATGACATGTACCATTTAGCGATCGACATTTGGCAAGTTGTGGTTGGTTGTTGAGGTGCCACGTAGCCCAGTCATGGGCTGCCACGTGGCACCCTGTGATTGGTTCTCCGGTTTATATAAAAGTTGTATGGCATGCATGGGGGTCAAACCCGCGACCTCACCTCCGGGAAAAGGACTGGCAGGACTGGGCTAATCGCTCGACCCATGGGTGTGACTTAACAGTCATACGATGGAGAATTTATTTGAATTTGTTGCAACGGATAGTTGGGCGCGGAAAGGGATGGGGCTTAGCCCTAGCCCATGGTTTCAACTATGGCCATACACTCGAGGGTGCGGGCAGCCAAATGTGCAGAAATTTGGATAAGGGCCAGCCCCTGGTCCCACGCCACCATATAACTTCCACCCAAATGAACCGGGGGCTATCCCTACAATTGTGTGCGGGTAAGTCTGTTAAGTCATGGGTCTTATGACCACGTCGATGACCAGGAGCACGGACCAGGGGCTAGCGTGCAGGTGGAGCGCTTGGCCACATGGTCGTGCACCCATAGGACCAGGGTGCTAGCGCGAAGGGGGATGCACCCGATTTTATTCAAAAATTGGGTTTTTTTGTTAAGTTTGGATTTTTAAAAGATTATATGCTTGTTATTATTGGATTTTCTCCATTTTTGGGAGACATTGGGCATTTTTGGAGCCCAAATCTTGGGAGGAAGTTGGGGATGGATAACCAAATTCAGATCTATATAAACAAGGAATTTTTGAGGCCATGGAGGACAATCAAGGTCAGTCAGAGTAGATTTATGTTGAAGGGAAGCCAAGCCAAAGCCATTTTTATGCAGGGAATCTATTGAGGAGCAGACGTTGTCGGGCCATTTCTGGGAGCACCGGATGTCCGTTGTGTGCGTTGTTTTCTTTGCAAGGTTCTAGAGATATGGAAGAACATGACCAGATTAGTCTTGTAGCCAATTGGCACTGTTGCAATGTATTTTTGAGATTTTGAACAGAAATAAAGAAGCCTCCCCCACAGAGACAAAGGCCCGGAGACATAGGCAAAGTGGTGTCGAACTCCGTTATCAATCTGCGTGTTATGGTTTGTTGTCTATTATTTCATTTCAGATCTGCAAATGTGTATATGGCTGAAATAATTCCTCTTCTTTCCTCATTCTTTCATTAAGTTTCTCAAATGGTTAATTAATGCATGCAAAATTAAAACTCAAGCATAGTCATTAAAAGATCCGATGGATCAAGTGGTATCAGAGCTAGTTGGCATTTGGATTTGAGTTTCATGTTAACCAGGGAAAAGCTACAGTGTGGTGAAGGTGAGCTTGTTGCAGAGAATCCATTAATTGTATTGAGAAAGAGAGCTTCTCATAGCGAGAAGATGGCATCGGAAGAAGGGATTTCTCAAGATGAGAAAGAGTTTCGGAAAACATTCCTTGCTATGTCAGAGATGGTGAAAGTTTTGTATGAGGATTACCTGGAATGAAAGAGACTAGTTTTGGGTGAATCTTCAAAGGGAAAAAGTGAAGAGGAAGAGGACCATCCTCATATTCCTCCTTCACCTCCATCAGCACCTCCTTCTTCTCCTTCTTCTTCAAGTTCAAGTTATAAATCTAATGGAAAGAAAAATGTTCATAAGAATAAGAATGAAATGCCATTGTTAAAACTTGATGTAAAATTTGAATTGCCCATATATGATGGTGAAGTAAATTTAGAAAAACTTGACAATTGGATCAGGCAGATGGAGGTATACTGTAGTGTGCAACAGATCAAGGATGAGGCCACACAATTTAAGTTGGCATCTTTGAGGCTTGAAGGTACAACTCTCATCTGGTGGCAAAGCAAGCTGCAAAAGGGAACACAACATGTGGGTAATGTATTTCCATCATGGAAGAGTTTCATTTCTGCACTTAGGAAACAATTCTATCCTTTGGGTTATAAAGAAAAAGCATTAATTG
>ML792888.1:4060-54313 GCA_009831015.1 Picea engelmannii | reverse complement strand
CCTTTGCAAACACAAGAAACTCTTATGAAGTATATAGGAGGTTTACCTGTGCATATTAGAAACATTGTTTTCATGTTTGGACCCACTAACCTTGATGAGGTTTATGTTCAAGCTACGTATATTGAAGCAGGGAAAGCAGGTGTTTCAGGGGAATCATCATCTTCAAGGAAAGAAAACAAGAGGAAAAGGCATGGAAAGAATGCAAATGCAGTGACGAGGAAGGAAGGAAAGCCCTCTTGCAAGCATTGCAAGAAAGACAAACATGATGAGGACAAATGTTGGTAGTTGCATCCCGAGAAGAGGCCAAAGTGGTTCAAAGAAAAGAAGGGAATGCAAACAGTGGCAATGACATCTAAACCCATAGACTTGGGATCGGATTCAGGTGATGAGTCAAAGATTTCATTGATTGGTATGACAGGTAAATTTGGTGAAGACATTGATTATAGAAGCAATTTGTTTCATATAAGGGTAATCATGTGACACACTAAGATAGACACATTAATCGACAGTGGATCTCAATCTAATATAATCTTAGAAGAACTGGTTAAGCAATTGGGGTTAAAAACACAACTACATCATAAGCCTTACACACTTAAATGGATAAGAAATCATCATCAAATGCACATAACAAAGCAGTGCACAATCAAATTTGCAATTTCATATAAATATGTGGACGAAGTAACATGTGATTTTGTGTCGTTAAGAGAATGTGGAATGGTCTTAGGTAGTCCATATTTATATGATCGTAAGGCAATCTTCTACAGGACAAAGAATCAATATCAATTCACTAAAGCAGGTCAAGATTATGTGGTTCATGCTCATCATGTTAAAGAAAATAAAACACTTCAAACAATGGAACAATTAAAGAAGGTAGTGCAAGCAAGCAACAAACCAATAATTGTTTCAAATGAAGTTATTGATCTTAAGCAAGAACAAGAAATGATTGTTGAATGGAAAATCAATCATAAGTTGCTTCAAGATAAGCTCATTTCGTGCAAATATCTCAAGTACATCAGCTCATTTGTAGTCGTCTTCTTGATACTGTCATTAGTAATGTTTTCTACATGGATGATAGTGGCTTTAGTAAGATGTAACAGGGTTCAAATGACTAACAATATACTGTCAGTTGTCATGATTGTGTTACAGTTGATCTTGATGAGACAGATGCACATGACAGAGTTCAGAGACAGAGGGCAAGCCAAGTGGCCTATCCCGAGATTGTTGATTGGTCAGTAACCTTTTGGGGACCAAAAGGTATTTTTGTGGGGAGGTGTGATCCAGAATCAGATCCAGAAGCCTGACAGGGCTTAAAAATGCTCAAAAATGAAAGTTCTCGGAATGCGACAAAACCAGCGCCATTGTGTCTATCTCGTCTTCCTGATTCCAATGGTATATTTACTTCATCAAACAAGCTCCATATGATCAATATATTGCGTTCTGTCCAAAAAGGCAAAGAGGAAAAAAAAATGATGATTGTACAGTCCGTACAGTGCCATGTGGCATGCTGATTGTACAGACCATACGGTCCGTACAGATGATATGGAAGCTCTAGGAGGCAACACGTGGAGGTTGATTCAACATATGGGCAGAGAGCTGGACCAATCCAGGGGTGACACATGTCACCATTGTAAGGGTGACACATGGCATGGGATGACATCAGCAAGTATGGTGAAAGACACGTGGCAGGGATGACAGAGCAGACATGTGGCAGAAAAATAGGTTGACAGGTGGCAGATGACATGGACCATTCAGCGATCAACATTTGGCAAGTTGTGGTTGGTTGTTGAGGTGCCACGTGGCCCAGTCATGGGCTGCCATGTGGCACCCTGTGTTTGGTTCTATGGTTTATATAAAAGTTGTATGGTGTGCACGGGGGTCGAACCGACGACCTCACCTCTGGGAAAAGGACTGGTAGGACCGGGCTAACCGCTTGGCCCATAGGTGTGACTTAACAGTCATACGATGGAGAATTTATTTGAATTTGTTGCAACAGATAGTTGGGCGCGGAAAGGGCTGGGGCTTAGCCCCAACCCATGGTTTCAACCGTGGCCATACACCCGAGGGTGCGGGCAGCCAAATGTGCGAAAATTTAGATAAGGGCCATCCCTTGGTCCCACGTCACCATATAACCGCCACCCAAATGAACCAGGGGCTATCCCTACAATTGTGTGCGAGTAAGTCTATTAAGCCACGGGTCCTATGACCATGTCGACGACCAGGAGCCCGGACCAGGGGCTAGCGTGCAGGTGGAGCACTTAGCCACATGGCCACATGCCCATAGGACCAGGGTGCTAGCGCGAAGGGGGATGCACCCGATTTTATTCAAAATTTGGTTTTTTTTGTTAAGTTTGGATTTTTAAAAGATTATATGCCTGTTATTATTGGATTTTCTCCATTTTTGGGAGATATTGGGTATTTTTGGAGCCCAAATCTTGGGAGGAAGTTGGGGATCGATAACCAACTTCAGATCTATATAAACCAGGCCTGTTTGAGGCCATGGAGGATAGTCAAGTTTAGTTAGAGTAGAGTTATGCTGAAGGGAAGACAAGCCAAAGCCATTTTTATGCAGGGAAGCTATTGAGGAGCAGACACTGTCGGGCCATTTCTGAGAGCTCCGGACATCCGTTTTGCGTGCCATTTTCTTTGTAGGGTTCTAGAGATCTGGAAGAACATGACCAGATCAGTATTGTAGCCAATTGGCACTATTGTGATGTATTTTTGAGCTTTTGAATAGAAATAAAGAAGCCTCCCCCACAGAGACAAAGGCCCAGAGACGTAGGCAAAGTTGTGTCGAACTCCATTATCAATATGCATGTTATGGTTTGCTGTCTATTATTTCATTTCAGATCTACAAATGTGTATATGGCTGAAATAATTCCTCTTATTTCCTCATTCTTTCATTAAGTTTCTCAAATGGTTAATTAACGCATGCAAAATTAAAACTCAACCATAGTCATTAAAAGATTCGACGAATCATACCCAACATGGGAGTCCTGGAGGAATCATCCCGTGGTACCCTTGTATGCAGGTACCCCTGTAAGAGCCATTTTGAGTTAAGATGGCGTATGATGAAGGAGTTCTGTCCAGGTTTGACTAAAGAGATGCCATGCCATAGGGGTTTGAGCACTCCTCTGCTGTGCGAATTTTTCTAAGTATATATACTCATTTTTTCTATTTTTGTAGGGGATGGATGGTAGAGAAAAGCTCTCGACTATAATGTTTTAATGAAGCACTGATTTTCTTGGCTATGTATCAACATGTGAAATTTTCTTGTTCAATGTAAGGAAACTCTCTTTTCATCTGGTTTCGATCTCATACTAAAAGGGTTCATGATTGATTGATTCACATGAATCGTCATGACTGTGTTATGATAAAGGATTTATTATAGCGCTATTATGTTCTTTTAGTGTTTCTGCTTTTGAATATAAGAGGTTCTTGTGTTCAAAGTTTTCTTCTACATGCCACTAGAAGCTCGATGCCTACAACAGGCCTTCGCATTTCCTCACAGAAGTCTTCCTCCCACTCACCCTTATTACAACTTACTGTCTAAAGTTAAACCAAGACCTCATCTGCTTGTGCATGTCTGGCCTAGTTTATGAGTTAGAACGATATTGTTCTGAGTTTAATTCCATTCATCACCCTTTATCAAAAAATAGTGACACAAATTGATGGGCTTCAAGCTTACTTCTACTGCAATCCAGGAGTGACTTTTGACACCAACAACTTTCATTCAAACAATGTTCTTTCACGTTTTCATTATAAACCTTTTGAACTCAGTTTTCTCAACGAATGTGATATATATCAATTTGCAAAAATATTTTATTGCACCCTATGACTTCAACTTTGGTTCCCTTATCGGGCTTATTGTTTCCCATAGCTTCCTCTACATCGTAGAGCTTCATTGAACTGTGATCATTCTACCACAAAATTATTTACCTCCTCTATTTCATTCATCCATTGATTTTTTTTAAATCATGTGCATCTAGAGTTCAATCTATTTTATTTACGCATAATTACTTTGTCTTCAGGGTACTTGCAGATATTTAACAATGCATAGTCATCACATAGGGGCATTCTCTTTTTCCTTTGTCTAGTTTGACTTGTATTGTAGATTCTTCCTTTGTTTGTGTTTCATTCCTCTTTTCCTTTATTCACACAGATTCATGCTCAATAATTTTGATCTCCTCTTTGTTTGTAGCAGTCTAAATTCTTCTTCTATCCTCTCACCTTCATGCACATAGGGTAGATATGCATTAATCGTCTATATGCTTCCTCTATCTTTCCATGTATTTGTGTATGGTTCGATCCTTGGACCTATCATTTGTAGGGTCATTTTTTATTTTTCATAGTCTATCTGTCTTCATTTTCTCAAGGAGTGATTCATAATTGAAATCAATGACAATTAAATCTGCAGAAGCTTATCAGCTCATAGATACATAGTAGAGACATAGTATCCCCTTATCATTGAAAAATTCTAGTCTCCCTCTGCCTGTGATATCAATGACATCCTTTGACATCAATGAAAACACAATTTCCAACAAACTCCCCCTTTTTCATTGATGTCGACACTTAGTTATTTTGGTACTCTTCTTCCTACAAGTATTTCTTTCTATAGATAACCCCTTTTATCTGTACTCACCCCCTTAGTAATTTTGGTACTCTTCTTCCTGCAAGTATTTATTTTTGTATATATCCCCTTTTCTCTATACTCTCTCTCCCCTTTTTACTTTACTCTTTACTTTCTGCTCTACAACTAGCACCCTTCTCTCTTTCTACAACTCCCACTTACGTTGTACTCTTCATTTTCTACTCTGCAACCATAAACCTTCTTGTTTTTCTACAACTCTCTTCAAGCCTGTGTTTTTTCATGAAAATTTCATCATATCATGAGTCACTTGATACAATTAACTCCTATG
Source organism: Picea engelmannii (assembly GCA_009831015.1). Classification (NCBI taxonomy): domain Eukaryota; kingdom Viridiplantae; phylum Streptophyta; class Pinopsida; order Pinales; family Pinaceae; genus Picea; species Picea engelmannii. Next base: position 49,397 of record ML792888.1, on the reverse strand, counting down.
GAAAACTCACAAATACTTATGTCAACATATTCAAGTATCAATATTATATCTGTGTTTCTTCAACTGTCATTTTCTTCCAATTAATTATAATGCATAACCTAAAGAGTTATATCTATGCTTTTGTGATCAATTCTTTATAATTTTGGATATCTCCTTCCATTTTTTCTTTGTTATCCATTTGTATCTTATTAAATCTCCATGTTCTTTGATTCTTCAAGTTGTTTCATGCCTTCATAGTTTCTAAAGGCTCTTCCAACTTTTGATTTTCATCACGCTAAGCTATTTTTGCAAGAAAAACCCAATATTCCTTCATGCTCTTATATTTGCCAAAACTCATAGAAAATTCATCTATAGTTTCATCTTCTTTACTTTTTTGGGGAACATGGAGCTTCCTCTTCTTCATATTTTCTAAGTCTATTTCTCTTAGTGTCATATACTTCCCTTATGTGTATCAATACACATGCTCTATGAATCTGCAATGTGAAGCTTGTTTTCATGATAATCCTTTCTCAATAGTTGTCATATGGACCATGGAAAGTCCTTAATGTTGTACATAAACCCCACCAGTTTACAATATATCCTCTGAAAATTATCAGCTACAAGATCCTCCAAAAATATTGTATATTAGGACATCGAATGTTCTTTTGCACCAATATGTTGAACAAGGTCTTCATGTATAGTTTCAATCTCATTGGGTTCTTTACTTGGATGCTTGAAGGCTCTCTTTGACGTCTTCCTTTGTGATTTATTGTACTGGATGAAATCATCATCTTCCTTCTCTTATCAACATTCTTTTTCCATTATTCAAGACTAGTTCTTTATCCTTCACAAAAAAAAAATCTATCAACTATATAATCTTCTCCTACATATTTTATCCTTTTCAAAAGATTCTCCTCATCTTTGGAATCGTCAATTTGTTATGCCTCTCTTATCAATTTCTCCCCAAATATATCTTCAATATGTTTATTTTCTTCTTTGGTTTGATTGGAATTAAAATAAACATCCTCATTTCTTCATGAATCCATTTCCCCGGTCATACTTTTTGAAATCTTTGGTGCATTGATTATGTGACTTGAGCTTTCATTTTGTGATAGGAGTGTAGTCTACACCATCATGGGTGTATTTTCTTCTTGTTGTTTTTTCCTCTTCCAAACCTTTATAGTATCTTTCATTTTCTTAGTGATGGAATTATTTTCTTTGTTTTGTGCATTCCAGTCTAGCTCATGTTCATCCTTATTTATTTTTCTTGTTTTATCTTCCATACCATTTTGTATCCTAGTATAGAAAATTATGGCATGTTGCTTCTACAATCTCATTCTACGTGTCCATAGTTATTGAATTTTTAACATCCAGCATTGTAATGTAGGGGAGAAAAAGGATTTCAGTTTCTATCAATAGGTTGATTAAAAATTTTAGTATGGTTGTTCATATGATCATCCTTATAATTGTGAGCTATTCTATTTCTCATATAATTATTTCTTCCATAGACTCTTCAATCTATTGCCTTATGACCAAAATTTTTGCAAGAAAAGTAATAACTGAAAAAAAAAAAATTGATACCTGGTTGTGAGGGGTCTTCTTGATGTAGCAGCTCTTATGAACTCATCCTTATCGGTTTCCTGTAGGTCATAATTTCCTTCCTTGTTGTTGTATTCATTGTGTTTGAATCTTTTAATAATATTTTCATAGCTTTCAATTGTCTCAATTTTCTTTTTTCATGACTTAGGGATTTCATATTCTTCAAGTGTATTCTTATTCTTGTCATAGCTAAGGCTCGTTTTGATGAATGGTGATCTTTGATGAATGAGAATTTTATCTAATATTTTTTTTACTCTTTTCAAATTTCAAACTTCTATTTAGATGATCAAATGTTTTCTCTAGTTCCTTTCTTAAGGAATCGATTTCATCCTTTAGCTTCTCAAAATTTTCTTCCGTTTCTTTTAGATGACTTCTCACTATTTCTTCTATCATTTTTTCCTCTTCTAATTATTTTCTTAGAGAGGTCATTTTTGCTTCAAGTTTCTGACAACATTGATCCTTTTTTTTAGTTGTCTTTCTATCAGTTCATGTGTTACTTATACCTCTTCAATTTGAACTTTTATTATTTTTTATTTTTTTCTAAGGATTTGTGATAGTCGGTCCTTTAGTAACATGTTTTCTCTTATGAGATTTATGATTTAATATTGATCACAAATATGTTCTCCTTTATGTTAATCTATCTCATCTTCATACTTCTGCAATTCATTTTTCAGCTTTCTATTATTTTCTTTGAGTCTGTCTATTTCTTCTAAGGCACAAATGAGTTATGCTTCTAGATCCTCTTTTGTTTCACTACCAGTTTCGTCAGAATATTTGTTGTCCTCATTGGTATATATATTCTCCCTCTGTCTATGGGTATTTTATTTCTTCTCAGTCGCATCATTTCTAAAACTAGAATCATCTTTTTCATTTCTCTTCCAATATTTAAATAAGGGCATTTAGTTGCAAAGTGTCCTGCTTCTTCACATTTAAAGAAAAAGGATTCACCTTTGTATTTGATTGATCCTCTCTTGGGATTCCTCGGATTGTTGGCTTCTTCATCATTTGATTTACCATCTAAGTTGTCACTTGCTTCATTTTATTATGTTATTTTGTATTTTAACAAGTCCAAGGGTCCTTGCTTAGCGTAAAGATCTTGTACATTGTCCCAAATTTATTTGGTTGATGTACACTATCCCACTATGATTTTTTCAAAATACACTAAGCCACTTAAAATGGAATTCATGGCCATTTAAATGTTTTCATGTGTCTCTTTTCTAGTTGCATCTATTGGTGGAGTTTTCAGAGTTATGTAACCATTCTCAACTACACTCTAGACGTCATACCCAAGTGACTTCAAAGAATTTTTCATTCTTATTCTCCAAAATATATAGTTTGTTCCATCAAATGAACGAGTTGAAATCCAATCCATGTGTGCTACTAGGATTCAACTTCTAGTTGTTAGACTTTTCCTAAAGGAACCCACTCTAATACCAATTTTTGGCACACTTATTTATACAGAGAGGGGGGGGTGAATCAATATAATCCTGCCTTTTATTTTCACAATATTTACTTATGATATTTATAAATGTATTAATTTACTATATAGAGAAATTAATGATAAATATATACACAACCATACAATCCATGGTACACAAATATTTAATGTGGAAACCCAGATGGGAGAAAAAACACAAAACTTTGTTTATAAAATATTTTATGCACCAACCTACCATTACGATGATTTGTAGACACCAATCTCATCTCCTGAGAGCCAACTCATAAAAAATCTTTGCATGAACCAACATGAAGGAGACACCAATATCCTTTCCTAAGCACCAACTTAGAAATAATGTTTGCATGCACCAACCTGCAAGAGACACCAATATCATCTCATGAGCACCAACTCATAAATAATGTTTGCAGGCACCAACCTGTAGGAGACACCAATATCCTTAGTTGAGAACCAACTCAACATTGCTTATAGATACCAATTTCATCTAAAATGTCAATCCCTTCAATTTGTGAACACTATCATATTATCTCATTCCTTCAAGTCTTCGTCTACAAAAACTTGTTTCTCTATCTTTGTTGTCACAGTTCACAATACGCATAGATTTAGAAGTTCCTTTTGTCCTTGAACCTCCCAGACACCCTTAGACAAATACATTTCATTTTTTCTTTCATTTTCTCACTTCTTAGAGCTCCTCTTCCTTATCCACAGCTTACTTCCAAAACACTTACATCTCTCACAGTTGGTTATGCAATTTTAGAACTCCACAATTTTAAATGGATTAAAACATATTTATTTATACATTCCATACTCCCATTAATTTTTCCACGTACAAAATTATTTCCATGAAATCGACTCCATATCTCTTCAAAACCGAGTTGTGACATTCCTTAGAAATTGGCATAGACCCCCTTTAGTTTTGTGTGCAATCTTCTCTCAGAACATAGTACAGATTTCAACACTCAACAATCATCGAATCTCATTAAGATTCAATATCCACCATTGATTTATTTTACTATCTACCAAAACACACAATGCTCCCTCAATGCTTAACACTCATCCAATCTATCCTTTATTTGATATAGGCTATTGATCTATTTTTAGCATATCAAAAACATGTGTAACCACACTGCACATCTGTAATCCAATCTAGACCTACATTCAATTTCCATCGTTGACTCTTCTATCAAGTTCATCAGGACCTTTGGGTCTATTGGGTTCCCAAGATATATGGATATCAGCCTATCGGCCTCTCATTGACCCTCATAGTCATATATTTCATAACCTATCCTCTCGTAAATAATTCCATTCTGACTAGAACCTCTCCAATGGAACATACTCCGATATTGATCGGATCTCCTTCTAAAATCAATCGTGGTTGTTGATTCGTTCTCTACCCATCAAAACATGCAAGGAAACCACAATGCACAACAACCATTCAATATGTACCTCAAATTTATCTTGAATGTTGATCCATGTCTCGATGGATTCACCATGGGTCTAAGGTACATCTCTTATTTTTTTCAAACTTCCACAAACTCCAAATTACACCCTCAAGTTCTGCCATACTCATTTTTCACCTATAATTAGATGCATTTCCAAGAATTTCTTTGTGGGTCTATGCCATATCTTTTCATACTACTGTGACCTCTAAAATTAACCTTTGAATTTCGCTACATTCACTTTGCACTCATAATTAGAAACGTTTCTAAGTATTTCACCATGATTCTACAAGACATTATGAGCCATTGGATTTCTCACCCTCAGAGTCGTTAGACCTGTGATACATGACACCCTCCTAAACCATCTGATCTGTGACAAGTGGAAACCTCTTGAGTCATCCAATATGTGACAAGTGGTGACCTCCTCATCCATCTAATTTATTCTTGACACATAGTCGATTTTTGAACTCCTACCATAGGTCTGCAGTACATATATATTCTTCTCTTATTCATGACCTCATCCATCCAACCGATCCTTGATACTTAGTTGATTTTCCATGATCTCACCACAAGTCCATAATACATCTCCATTCTTCTCTTATTCATGACCTCATCCATTTGACTGATCCTCAACACTTAGTCAATTTTTCGAAGATACTACCACATGTCTCTTATACTTAGACAATTTCTCATAGTTCACCGCACTCTGCAAGACATTTCCAGACTTAGTCATTTTCAATACTTCTATGTTCGACTGATTCTTTGTACTTATCTATTTCTTATAAATATTACCATGGGTTTACGGGTCTATGAAACTTTCCCCATTATTTTCACCTCGTGCATATGACAAATCCAATATTGATACTTAACCATTTTTTATATCTCACCATGGGTCTGCAGGTCCACGGGTTTGCACCTATTTCTTCACATACTCCCGATTCTCCTTCGTAATCACTATTTCTACGATCTCTTGGTACTTAGTCATTTTTCAATATATATTGTGTTGATGTTGTAGATGAGGTGGCTTCCACATGGAAGTATTATTCATGTGAATTGGATGATGTGGCATTAGTACGTTCCCTGACACATAGCACTGCATGTGGCATCGTTGTCATGGTCTTCCTCTTTTGTAGCATTCATTTGACTGGACTCATGGCGTTGACGTGGACTCCCTCTAATGTGGCATTCATTTGACTAGACATGTGGCTTTGACATGGCTAAGTTATCCCACCAAGTATCAGACCCCAATATTTGATCTTAACCATTGATCTCTAGAGATGAATGGTCAAGATTTAACATATTCTCGATCCATTGTTTTCTATGAAAAACGTTAACACCAGCCACGAGGTTTTGTGGCTTTTCACTTTCATTCAAAAAATGTGATTTCATGTTTTCATTATAAACCTTTTGAACTTAGTTTTCCCAATGAATGTGGTATATATCATTTTGTGTAAATATTCTACCACGCCCTTAAAATTCAACTATGGTTCCCTTACCAGGATTATTTCTTTCTAGAGCTTCCTCTGCATCATCGAGCTTCATTGAATTCTGATAATTCTGTCTCAAATTTCTTTTCCTCCTCAATTTCATTCACCCATCGATTTTTTTTAACTTGTGCAACCAGAGTTCAATATTTTTTATTTATTCAAATCGCTTCATCTTCAGGGTACTTGCAGAGATTTAATAATGTATAGTCATCACATACGAGAATTATCTTCTTCCTCTGTCTAGTTTGAATCATGTTCTATATGCTTCCTCTATTTTTTTTTCATTCCTCTTTTCCTTTATTCACACAGAGCCACGTAGGACACTTTTTGATCCCCTCTTTGGCTATAGTAGTCATGCACATAGGGTAGATATGCACTAACTATCTAGATGCTTCCTTTGTTTTTTTCATGGATTCATGGTTGGTTTGATCCTTGGACCTATCATTTGGAAGGTCATTTTTTTAATTTTCATAGTCTACCTATCTTCATTTTCTCAGGGAGTAACTCATGAGTGACATCAATGAAAATTAAATATGCAGAAGCTTGTAAGCTCATAGAGACATAGTCTCCCCTTATCATTAACAACAATAAGTCTCCCCTTGCCCATGATATCAATGAAATCCTTTGACATCAATGACAACACAATTTCCAACACATGTGTTGGGATAATTTTTTTCAAAGGTTACTACAGAGTTAAATAAGGCTTAGTGTAGAAATAAATTCATTGGTATGGTCTAAAAATATGTACTCTACTAAGTACTAAAAAATACTAGGATATAATAAAATGATAAATAAGAAGGAAAATGGAGGTGTAGGTTGGTGGTGGAAACCAATTTGGAAGGTAAAATATCATTTAAAAAAAAAACATCTTAATGTGGCTTTCTTTTTCTAATAAATTTATAATATGGGATGTATTGAAAAGATAAGCATGGAAGGGACTAAGTATATGTTTTCTTTTTAAAAATGATGGGGAATATACTTATTATCTTTTTGTTCAGTTTCCTTTTTAAAAAGAGGTTTGGGAACCTTCACTTTCCTTAGTAGAAGGGGAGGGAATATGGCAAGGTGTTATTGATCAAAAAATCCTTAGATTTTAAAACAATCTTTAAACACACTTCAACATCTAACCTGATTCATAATATTCATGATCGTATTTGATAGATTTGCATAACACATGTGAATCTTTTACTTATCCAAAACCTCATGAAATGATGAATAATTTGTAGAATAATGAGAGATAACACAACAGAAAATAAAAGAACTAATAAGACAATATTTTATGATGGATTTCACCTCTCCTAGTCTTCATCTTTGAGTCCCCTTTCAACAGTGAGACTGCTCTTCATTAATCTCAAATGTCAAAATTACAATGAAAATGGACTTACAAAATCCAATCTTGAAGTCACTTTTCATTTTTTCTTCTCAAACCCAAAAACATAGGTTACGATTGAATTCCTCTTGAAATTCTAAGAAAAATGAATATAAACTCAACTATGTTCGAAACTGGCTCAAAACAACCCTCTTCTTCATGCAAAACAATGTGCTAAAACTCTCATAAAAGGAAATATGAACTAATATATTTGTATACAACATGTTAGAAAAAAATATAAACCACCATCATTCTCCTCTCAAAAAACTGAGAAGAATGAGTATAAACATTACTATGTTTGGAAAAAGGGCTCAATGGCACACAAAACAATACAACACCATAACTAGGCATCTTTTGAGACACATCCCAATGCACCGTACTATATCCTCAACATGAATTTATATCCATTGTATCATGCACACCTTTCTATTTATTCTTGATCCAGGCACCAATTTATATACATGAGGATTGGCCAAACCGTGGCCCAAAAACCGTGGTGACGTAGCATACCCATTCAATAGTTTGTTGTTTGTTAGTTATAACAAACAATACACATGGCACATTGGTAGGATCTTGTTTGTTAAAAATTTGGAATATATGCAAGTAGGTCAGGGGTTCAAATCCGACCGAGCCCAACTAATCATTGATCTATAGGCCAACTTGGTATTCTTGAAGGTACCACATGGCACCACTTGGTTGGTCCATCTGGAAACCTCTTATTAGTTTTTGTACACCCTACCATGTGGCACTCTCATATTGGGACATGTTATGTATGACTTGTCATGTCACTACTGACTATGCTTCCACCTGTCTGCCACGCCATCATACGATAGGCCACGTGTCACCCTTTTAGTGGTGCCACATGGACCATATAATATGCCACATCATCTGTACGGATGACACATGGCACTTTCCAAATGGTCTAACTAGGTGCCAAATGTGCTAAATCCAAGTGATACATGTCACTCTTTGAGATTTTCACTTATCATACGAATGCCGATGACATCCTACCATATCAACTATATGAAAGGACATGCGTCGAATTCAAGTTCATCCAACTTAGTTGTACAGATGCCACGTGCAAGTATGTCGCACTGCCACATCAACACAATAACTTTATTTGTATGGACTACCCTATCATCTATTTGCCTTGTTTTTGCTCAAACTTTGATAGGCCATAACTTTCTCATACAATGTTCATTTGAGGCAATTCACACGTCATTAGAAAACTCTCATCAATCTCTACACAATGAATTCATTTTCAAATGAATTTTAGATTATCAATTTTTTATCATTTTTGGATCCTCCTAGATCTCTTTGAGTGTTATGGATACTCCTAGATCACAGCTTACCACTAAAGAACTTGTGTTCCTTCAAAATTATAGATATTTAAACAAATTAGTGATGATAACTCTTCCTCACTCTTCCAACTTATTAAATTTCTCTTCATTGATTATTTAACAACTTAGTGATGATAAAGCTGCTTTAGTCTTCCACCTTGTTGAAATGCACTTGGACTGATTCCCATCTTGGAATTGATATTTTTATTGGATATTCTTCTTGGATACATATTTGATCTCCTTCTTGAACTTCCAAAATCTCAATGAAAACAATCTAGATCAGTGTACTTATGTCTACTTCTATGGAACATGGAATTGACTCTGGATCTTAGCAACAACTCTGATTTTGGCTTTGGCTCCTGAAAACAACTCTAGATCTGGCTCACATCTACTGGCTCTAGTTTCTATCTATGACTCTAGCTCTGGCTCATTGTTATAGGATAAATCGGTAGGTGCGGACACTAACTGATCTCCCTAGATCCACCTATATCTAGAACAAAACACACAAGAACATGACACTTTCCTTAAGTTTTAAATATTGAATTTACTAACTAAAGAGGGATAGGTGACATACTGTTTAAATGTCACTTCCTCTCGCCATCGCCATCCTAGATCTGTTCCAACACTCATACAATGATGAACTTGAAAAAGAATACAACCAACCAAATTGATAGTAATAGAATAAACTCAATATAAACCTATGTATGTGATCAAGGAATCATACAATAAAACACAACAAGCTTTATAGGAAAGAATCATATTATTGTATCATATTAAATGTGAAAGAGAGATTACAACCATGGCCTTGATGTCATAAGTTCCCTTCCAACTTTCCTTCGTTCCCCGCACACTTCCACTCCAAGAATTATGAGAGAATAGATCTGATAATATTCACAATCAATCTCGAGAAAATGGCTCATCTAGCCAGGCTAATAATCTCCAAAGCTCAATTCAATCCAAGCTAATCCCAAAAGCTAATCTCATCCAAGCCAAATTTCTCCATGAGAGCTCCTCTCCTTTTATAAGTTGAAGAGGATAAGGTGAGGAGGTTAGGATGATCCCACTAAATCATGAAAGAGAGTAAGATCCAAACCATTTGTATGCCACCTCATCATGGAAGTTTCTCCTTCTAGAGGCATCGAGAGGATGCTCGTTTTTCTCACGTAAGAGCATTCTCACACCCTTCTTATAGAGAAACTTGTGAACCTCTCACAACCCAGCTATGGTGCAGCTTGCGAGAATTAGGCATTCTTGCACCCTAGCCATAGTTCAACATGCGAAAATTATCTTTAATAGGGTTTTCATAAAGGAAAATGCAACTTCTTTTCTCAGGAAAAGTTCTTCTCCCTTCTTTCTTCAAGAACTCAGGCCACTGACCCCTCTGAAGACTACAGATAGGTTTACATCATTAACGGTCATAGGGATGATGAAAATAATGTGTAACAGATATCCCCCCAAAGTATGAAGGTAGAACATAGTGATAGCTGAAATACTTTGTCTAGTGTGTGTAGGGAACAAGGAACAGTCGGTCGAAAACCTGCCAACAAACAAGGAAATACAGTACAATAATATATCATCACTGAGGTAGGCATTACCATACTCAGAATACAAATGAATCAAAGCATAAATGCGGACATGTAAAGATCCATGTCAAGTAAGATAGGTCATGGCCACCAAACATACACTATGGATCCATGCCGATATGACTCAAATCTGAAAATAGCCACCAAAAATACACTGTGGATCTATGTGTTAAAGAATTAAATTTGAACATAGCCATGAGACATACAATGTGGATCTATGCAACAATACAAACTAAATATACTCCAACGTAACCTGAATCTGTCAGAAAAGATCCAGGGTCTTCATCTCCACCACTCTATAGTACAAATCTAACCATGTGAATACATGTGTCGAAGTCGAACATGGTAGAAACCACTTGATTACTAGTCATTAGTGTATACCGTTAACAAGCGCGAGGGAAATCACCATTAATTTCAATGACTCCCAAGGTACACTAGTACAATCCAACGAATGTGAATTAATGAGATGAAGTCGAACACTTGATGAAATCTCCCTATCAAGGGTCAATAATGAAAACCCATTGTCGAAAGTGAGAAAACCTGCCATTGAGGCATGCAAGTTCCCAGGTACCAATTGGTTTCTAAGTCTAATTCCTGGATAATGAGTTGAAGTCGATAGGAAAAGACTCATCACAGGAGGGTCTTGATGTATCCCACATCAATGACACAAAACAAGTAATAAGATGTAGATCAGAGTAACAAGTGATTCAAGACTGACTCAGGGATGGCCGACGCAACAGAAGGCTTAAAGAATGCAGAAATGGTCGATGCAATAGAAGGCTTTCTGGGTTGAATTTCTCTTTGAACATATTGACGACATGAAAACTATCTTGGAAATACTGACTCAACAACAAGGATCACAGACCAATTTTTAATCTTATAGGAGTATGATCATGAGACAAGTGGATTTTCCAACCTAGACACAAGGCGAGTGAAAGGGTGTCATGTTCAGAAGAGACTCTTCCATGGAATACAGGTTTAGACATATTTCTTTCCCAATTTTTTCCCCCACCATCTTTGGCGAGTACCTCTTTATTTTTACACAAGCTTAAGGAGGATAACATATGCTTGTTGATGTAAGATCATCCTTCGGATGAGTCCCTCGGAGTATGTTTAATGAACCCTAGGAAGGAGTGGTTCGGTCCCACATGGGCCTTTCAATGTTTGTTTTATGAGTCCAAAGAAAGAAAACTCAGGGGTTTTTCATGTTTATAAAGTCTAAAAAACACTTAAAGAGAACTCTCTCAGTTCCTTTTTCATAAAGTAGTTTGATGAGACCTAAAAAGAGATAAACTATCACTCAACAAACATTTTCTTCAAATACTTTAACGACCATGAAAAGAACAAGATCGCTCAACAATCTTTTCATGTTTAGAGAGTTTGAAAAGAGCTTAAAGGGAACTCCAGTGGGTTCCTTTTTCGTATAACCTTTACGAGTCTGAAAAAATGATAAAATTATACTCGATTACATTCTCATTTATTTACGAGCATGAGAAAGATCAAAGACTAAGATCGGTAACTTATTCTAGTGTATTTACGAGCATGAGAAAGAACAAATACTAAGCTCGGGATTGTTTTCATTTTTATGCAAGCTTTAAAACAAAACAAAACTATGCTTGGGATAGATTTTAATTTTTACACAAGCTTAAAAACTAAACAAAACTATGCTTGGACCTGGTTTCATTTTTACACAAGCTTGAACCAGAGGAAACTATGCTTGAGGTAGCTGGTTTCATTTTTACACAAGCTTGAACCATATAAAACTATGCTTGCGACTTCCCAATGCATGGTTGGTACTTAGCCCCCAACTTAAGAAGATAGTGGCTCTAACTTCATCATGAATTCTAGAGGCTGTAAGTAATGTCCCCCAAGCTTCGTTTCATCCAACTGCAAAGATGAATGAAATGAAGCTTCAAATACTAGACGTAGAACTTGATCCAAATGGAGAGGGGGAAGTTGTTTCATTTTTTAATGAGCTTGACACATGAGAAGAACTATTCTCATGACTCTAGGTAGAATCCCAAGACCACTTTTTCATTTTTAATGAGCTTGACACAGAAACAAGAACTATGCTCGTAACCTCTGTTTCATTTTTTTTAATGAGGTCGCCATAGATATGCAAAACTATCCTCGTAAAAAATTTCATTTTTTAATGAGTTTGAAATCAGAAAACAATGCTCAAGGCTGGTTTCATTTTTAAATGAGCTTGAAATCATAAAATCATGCTCAAAGACCTCTATTTCATTTTTTAATGAGGTTGCCTCAGAGACGCAAAAAATATCCTCGAAGTCTCTCTTCTTGATCATGGATTCCAAGAGGACAATTCTCCGGAATGACACCATCTCAAAGGAAAAAACTCAGTCATGGCTTCCAAGAGGTCTTCACTGGAAGGAAGAAACACACACTGGAAGGACACCATGTCGAGGGTCACGACAGGAGTAATGATATCAGGATCTAACAACCCTATCAATAAGATCACCATGTCAACTACTGGATCTAAGTCATCAGAAGTTGAATTCATGGGAGACAATGCCACATAATTGACATGTGGCAGGGGTGTTACTATCTTCATATAAGAACCATTTAGGGAGGTAATCTAGTCAGGATTGATGAATGAAAGTTGATCAATATTCACCATTCGTCCATCATGTGGGAAAGATATCACGCAAAAAAGAGTGGACACAATATCTTTCATGGCATAGACATAATCTCGCCCAAGGAATAAAGAAAAATCCAAGGGGTATTGGATGACCATGACATCAATAAAGATAGTTTTCCCTCCCAAAGTTACAGGAAATTAAGGAAGGGTTCCTAAAGGTTGACTAGTTCTTCTGTTAAAAGATAACAAATTATGTGTAACCGAGGCATGATGAGGACAACCCAAAGCTTGCCAAGAAAAAGAGGACAAAATGATAACGGACGCACCTTCATCTATCAACGTCTGAGGAACGTCCAGAACACAAACTTGCACTATAATTTGGAAAGGAATGTGAGAGGTAAGATGAGGTCTAGTTAGCACACCCCAATTAAAAAGGATGGCCTCATTACTTTGAGGGGGTTTCACGGGAGAAAGAGGAATAACCCCCCAACACGGCAGAGTTTGTATCAACGAGAAAAACATGGGTAGTATTGGGTTTTCTCTCGAGCGAGAGAGTAGGATCGACCTATGAAGATATCAGATTGACCACTTGGGTTTCATTCTCCAAGGGGAGAATGGGGTCGACAAGTGGAAATGGATCGACCACTTGGGTTTCACTCTCTAACAAGAGAGTGGGATAAATCGAGGATGGTATTGAATCGACCACTTGGTCTACTAGTTCAACCAAGGACATGACCAGATTGACCACTTGATCAATCAGATTGACCGGGAACGGGTCGGGAGTGATCATTCCATCAACTATAGGGGGGTTGAGAGAAAATTTACGATAAGAAGCTAGAAGTTGAGGTTGTAAAACAATCATGTCTTCCAGTAGTTTCGAGGCTTTGTCCATACGAGGGCAAAGGTGAGTTAGATGACTCCTTTTGCATAACATACATGGGAACTTGAATCTACTTTTCTTCTTCCCAACGGTATCATGACTAGTTAACGGGAGCTCATCGGCATGTTGTTTAGAGGCTGACGACATGTGTTGGTCAAGGTGTGTATACCATACTTCTATAACCTTGGGTAGACCAAGGAAATCCTTAAGAAGATGGCTACCCTTACAAAGCCTGCAAGGGTACTTGGGCTTATAAGTTGTTTGGGTAATCTTGACATCATCAACACTCCCAGCATGATTAATAGTAACTGGTTGTTTTCCAACATGTTTGACAGTGGTTGGAGGTTTGGACCCTTGTTTATTTTTATTCTTCTTATTCTTTCGTTTCTTCTTCTTCTTATCCCTCGAGTTACCAGCTTTAGAAATTTCACTCGATGAAGAAGATGAAATGGAAGGAGACCTTGCAAGAGAAGAAGGTGAAGAAGACCTTACTAGTCAAGAAGGTGAAGGATCGACATGAGGTTGATGCTCTTAGGGGGAAGTTCTTGTGACTGAAGCACTAACTGCATTCGGGATTACCTGAGTGGAAAAAAAACATACCGGTAATCCAATCGTGAGACCTGGAAGGCTCAAAGTAGCAATGTGAGGGGGACTAATGTTTCTATAAGAAGGAAAAATAAAAGGTTCCCCTGGAAAATGGGTTCCTTCATTGGTCATTTCGGGAACTAATGCCATTAAAAAAAAAATCCAACCTAGAGTCTGCTAGGGAAAACAAACAGCACACGCTAAAAATCTAGTAAGTAAACAAGCAAACAAAACCTTCTCACAATGAGCACACTAGTTGGTGTTGAAATCCAATGTTGCGAGAACAATGTAAGAAGGGGATGAGATAGAGCAGGTGGAAAAGTTACGTTGATGACCTACCTAACAGACTTACACCCTGGTGCAAGCTCCCACACATAATCATGGGTATACCCTCCAAGGATCCCGATTGAGTTTGGCCAACGTCAATTCTAGGTACCATGAAGACTTCCCCCTCCATAGTAACCTTGTGTAAAGATCCTAAAGAGATAGGCTACTAAGGTTACCAGTCACTATAGTGATTCTTGGGGAAACAGTCGATAGTCTGATCCATGCTCAAGGGCAGGGTATCTAGCTCAAAATCAACTTGAAAGGCTTCCACTCATCATTATGGGTATACCTTCAAGCGACCCCCATAATACGCACAATATCTACACCAAGACCAACAAAGCAGGGTGAGTAACTATGTCGGTCTTAATGCGACCTCGTGATTGACCCTTGTGTGAGAAGGGCTTCCCAGGATAAAATGTGATAAGTGGATTTGTTTCTCCCTATTTCAAGATTCGATGTGTGTTTACAGCTTTGGAAAGTTATCTTTCACACCTATTCCAAATCCCTACAACTAATCTAATGTAGGTTTGCTACCAGAAAGTATAAAAAATGTCTAATCAATTTTTATAAGCGCTTTATTTTTAAGGTTGTTGTTACTCAAAAGGAAGATGGTGTGGACAATATGGTGTTGTGACTGACTCGAAAGTTATGCAAAGAGATGAAGATGCAATCTTTTCATTTCGATGAGAGATATGCTACGAGAAGGAGAAAATATTTATCATTCCCGGATGCACAATGTCCCAATATTTTAAAAAACTCATCAATATCAATATTCTCAAGAAATGAGCAAAAAAGACTGTACACCAATGCACGATTCATGGGCCCCCCCTAGCCATGAGGGGGAAAATTTTCATAATTTAATATCAAAAAATGCCAAGAATCATGCAATTCCGCTACTTCAAATGCAAGGATGCCCCCAATCTAATATAAAGTAAGAAATTAAATCTTTCTGTTTCAAAATTTTCACTAAAAACAACAATGAACTTTCTTAAAACAAAGAAACCCAAACTAAAAGTTTTTCTTTTAAAGCGAACTATTCAGAAGAAATATGATCTTCCCTAAACAATTCTAAAGAAAACACAGGCTTTGGAATTGAAATACACTCAAAGTAAGAGACTAATCCTTCAACACCAAACAAAGAAAAGATGGCTAAAAGCAACTCAAAGAATGTCAAGCAGACTATAAACAGATCAATATAGGCTCCAAAAGTTGAATCCAAATGATCAAACCAAACATGGGCATCAAAATATAGGAAAGCCTAATTGCAAAAAAAAAATTCAAATGGGTTTGTAGCCTAGCTATAGAGTGTAGTGTGAAAATCAATGGACTTCACAGGCTGGACACAGGTAGGGTACGAACATGTCGCACTAGATTACATAGTAGGGTGTGAAACTGAGAGGTTTTCGCAGGCTATAGACCAGTACAGTGTGAGACTACTTGAAATCAAAAAGAATTTGGAAAAGGACAAAAGAGTCTAAGTGGACTTTCAGATCCAGAGAGTCTAGATGGATCTCTCACAAACTCAGAAACCAGAAAACAAGCAATCAAAGCAAGGGAAACTAGACTAACTAGGAAACAATTTGTTCCCCAATACGGTCACCAATTGTTTTATAGGATAAATCGGTAGGTGTAGACACTAACTGATCTCCCTAGATCCACCTAGATCTAGAACAAAACACACAAGAACATGACACTTTCCTTAAGTTTTCAATATTGAATTTACTAACTAAAGAGGGATAGGTGACATACCGTTTAAACGTTTCTTCCTCTCACCATCGCCATCCTAGCTCTGTTCCAATACTCATACAATGATCAACCTGCAAAATAAAACAACTAACCAAATTGATAGTAATATCATAAACTCAATATAAACCTATGTATGTGATCAAGGAATCATACAATAAAACACAACAAGCTTTATAGGAAAGAATCATATTCTTGTATCATATTAAATGTGACAGAGAGATTAAAACCATGGCCTTGATGTCGTAAGGTCCCTTCCAACTGTCCTTCTTTTCCCACACACTTCCACTCCAAGCATTCTCAGAGAATAGATCTGATAATATTCACAATCAATCTTGACAAAATGGCTCATCTAGCCAAGCTAATAATCTCCAAAGCTCAATCCAATCCAAGCTAATCCCGAAAGCTAATCTCATCCAAGCCAAATTTCTCCATGAGAGCTCCTCTCCTTTTATAATTTGAAGAGGATAAGGTGAGGAGGTTAGGATGATCCCACTAAATCATGAAAGTGAGTAAGATCCAAACCATTCAGATGCCACCTCACCATGGAAGTTTCTCCTTCTAGAGGCATCGAGAAGATGCACGTTTTTCCCACGTATGAGCATTATCGCACCCTGCTTATAGAGAAACTTGTGAACCTCTCGCAACCCAGCTATGGTGCAGCCTACGAGAATTAGGTATTCTCGCACCCTAGCCATAGTGCAACATGAAAAAATTATCTTTAATAGGGTTTTCATAAAGGAAAATGCAACTTCTTTTCTCAAGAAAAGTTCTTCTCCCTTCTTTCTTCAGGAACTCGGGCCAATGACCCCTATGAAGACTACAAATAGGTTTACATCATTAACAGTCATAGGGATGAATAAAATAATGTGTAACACTCATGGCTATTGGATCTAGTTACTAGCTATAGCTATATCTCTGGTTTTTGGCTCACTGGTTCCTTCATTACAAAATTTTTCTCATTGGCTCTCTGCTTTGAAATATCCATATAGGAATCTTGAACTCAACATTCACTCCCATATCCTTCTCTTTTGAAGATATTCCATCTTAGCAATCATAAAACCAAGTCGAATGTTGATCTATGCCTCACCCATCTTGGCTTAATTGTTCATGTATTGCTGATTTATTTGTTGGGTATGTGTTATATTCTTTGCACGAGTAGTTGGGTGTGCATGGGGGCTTGAGGGGGGGCTTCTATATCCCCTTGATTTTTTTTTCCTTGTGAAACATGTCATATGTTTTCCTCATTTTTCATTTTGCCTTGATTTTCATGTCCATTGTTGGGAGGTTTTTGGCACATGGTTTTCTATTTCCGGTTAAGGAATTAGGGTTGTTGACTAATCCAAGTCATTGGGTTATGGTTTTGGAAGTCGTTGGCTCCTATATGTATATTGTATTGTAAACAATGTATCACTATGAATGAATATAGAATATGTTGGTTTTCCTGATTTGGGTTTCCAGGGGAAAAATCTTTGTGTAGTGTTTGTATTTTCCATTTTATATTTTTTGTTATTTTACTAAAAATATGTTTGCAGTAAATATTGTGAAAGGTTAAAATCTACATTTTGTATTAGATCTTTGTTTTGTTCATGGGGATGCCTTTGTGGTCAAGGGTTTGGATCGAGACTGTGATAAGCCTTGTTACAGTGGGATATCTGTGGTATTGATTTTTCAGGTGAAAATAAATGGAGAGCAATTTGAAAATGGAGATCGAAAATTTTAATGGGAAAAGTTTTGAGTTTTGGAAGCTCAAGATGGAAGATTTGTTGGTGGACAAAGATCATTGCATCGCACTAGATCTAGGTACTTCACCTATAGGAACTTCAACAGATGATTGGAAAAAGTTGGATTGGAAGGCAAAGAGCACAATCTGATTGTGTCTTTCAAATTCAGTATTATTGAATGTGTCAGAGCAAGCTACAACCAAGGATTTATGGGATAATTTGGGGAATTTTTATCAGTCTAAGTCCCTAGTAAATAAACTATTCCTGAGAAAGAAGTTGTATAACCTGAGGATGAGAGATGGAGACTCGATGGCAGAGCATTTGACCACATTCAATACTGTGGTAAGTCAGTTAGTATTTGTTGAGATTAAAATTTCAGATGAAGATAAGTGTATCAGTTTATTGTGTTCTTTACCATACTCGTGGGATAGTCTGGTTGTGGCCATAGGTAGTAATACAATTGCCTTGACTTTTGATCAAGTGGTCTCATCCTTGT
Organism: Picea engelmannii; assembly: GCA_009831015.1. Classification (NCBI taxonomy): domain Eukaryota; kingdom Viridiplantae; phylum Streptophyta; class Pinopsida; order Pinales; family Pinaceae; genus Picea; species Picea engelmannii. The sequence continues at coordinate 30,791 of ML792888.1, read as the reverse complement.
TGTCGAAGGATATGAGATGGAAGAATATGGAAGGACAAAGAACAAACGCATTATTTTCAAGAGGACACTCCCAGGAAAGAAATAGATATAAGTTCTCAAGTGGGAGATCTAAGTCTAAGGGTAGATATAAATCTCCTATACAGTTTGTAAAGGTATGTTGGAGATGTGGAAAATAAGGGCACTACAAGAAGTAGTGTAGATACAAAGTTGAGAAAAAAAGGGATCTCAAGAATCTCCTTCTACAGAAGAAAATACCTCCAAGGAAGAAGGAGGGGATGTGTACTTGGATTCTTTAATCACACATTCATATCATGAGGCATGGTTGGTTGACTCAGGTGATTCCTTTCATATGAATCCCCATAGGGAGTGGTTCTGTGAATATGAAAGGTATGATGGAGGTAATGTTTTGCTAGGTGATGATTCAACAACCAGAATCATAGGACAGGGAAAAGTCAAGTTGAGGCTCATAGATGCAAGGATTAGAAAACTACCTGGTGTTTTTCACATCCTAGGTTTGGCCAAAAATTTGATTTTTGTAAGAAAAATGGACGATGCAAGGGTAAAAACAGTATTTGAATAGGAAACTTGCAGGATGTTTCGAGGAGAAATAGTGTTGTTGAAGGGAGTTAGGTTTGGAATTATGTATAAGCTGGAAGGAAGCACTATTAGTGATGGGTGTAATAGTTCCATTGTTCCTGATATTGGAGTTGAAGAAGAAAGAAATCCTACAGTCTCTAGAGAAAAGGTTATGTTGTCACATCAAATATTGGGGCATATCAGAGAGAAGGGTCTTCAACTACTACATAGTAAAGGTATGGTTGAAGGCATGTATAACTGCTCTTTGTATTTTGATTTCTATGAAAATTGTGTATATGGGAAGCAAAATCGGGTAATATTCCCCTCTGGTGCAATGCGGGCAGAAGGAATTTTACAGTTAGTTCACAGTGATATTTTTGGACCTGTGTCAGACCCATCATTGGGAAAATCTGTGTACTATGTCTCATTTATATATGAATTCTCTAGGAATACTTGGATATATTTCCTCGGGAAGAAATCTGAAGTCTTTGAAAAGTTTAAAGAGTTTAAGGCTCTTGTTGAGAATCAAACAGAGAAAAGAATTAAGGTGTTGAGGACAAATAATGGAAAATATTTTTGCGGGAATGAATTTGAATAATTATGTAATAAGTGTGGTATAGAAAGGAAGAAGACTAATCCATATATACCTTAGAAGAATGGAGTTGCAGAAAGGATGAAAAGGACGATGATGGAAAAAGCAAGGTGCTTTCTCAGTGCTGTCGGATTAGGGAAAGAATTTTGGGAGAGGCAGTGGGTACCGCATGTTACCTGGTCAACAGATCACCCTCATCATTGTTGGATGACAAGAATCCAAAAGAGGTATGGACTGGTAATAAACCTTCTCTCACACATCTCAAGGTATTTGGTTGTGATGCATATGTTCATGCTCCAAAGGAAAACAAGAGTAAGATAGATAAGAAGTCTGAAAAGTGTATCTTTATTAGATATAAATATGGTCTCAAAGGTTATAACCTTTGGAACCTAAAAACGAAGAAGGTAGTGTATATACAATATGTGATATTTATAAAAATGAAGGATGTTGTTAAACAAGAAGTCCTACCAAGTAAGGAAGAATCAGAGAAAATGGAATTTGATTTAAAGGATGGTGAATCAGACTCTACAAAATAGCATGAATTATAAGAAGAAGATCCTCATACTCCATTATTGAGAAGATTGATTTGAGAAAGAAGGATATCATAAAGTTATACTCCATCTAATTTCCATTCAAATTTTTCTTTGTTTATTACAGATGATGATCCTAGAATTGTCAGGGAGGCAGTGGATTCAGAGGATGGAAATCTCTGGAAAATGTCCATGGACAAAGAAATGGCATCCTTGGATAAGAATGAGGCTTGGGATCTAGTGGAGTTTCCAACTAGAAAAAATCCCATTGGAAACAAATGGGTATTTAAAAAGAAGCTAAATGCAAAAGGAAAAGTGGAGAAATACAAAGCTCGATTAGTAGAAAAGGGTTATTCCTAGGTTGAGGGAATTGATTTTGGTGATATTTTTTTTCCTGTTTCCAAGTTAACCTCTATAATATTTATGTTATCTATTGTTACTACATTTGATTTTGAAGTATAATAGATGGATGTGAAGACAACATTCCTACATGGGGATATGGAAGAAGAAATATATATGAAGCAACCAGAAGGATTTGTTGAGAAGGGAAATAAGGAGCTAGTATGCAAGCTCAAAAATTCTTTGTATGGTTTAAAACAATCACCAAGGACGTGGTATCAAAAATTTGATACTTATATGTTGGGACTTGGTTTCGCAAGAAGAAAAGAGGATAATTATGTGTATTTTAAATTAATTGGTGATCATTTGATTTATTTGGTCTTGTATGTGGATGACATGTTGTTAATAGGAAACAACAAGAAAATTATCCAACATGTGAAAACTCAGTTGTCCTCTAAATTTAACATGAAGGATCTCGTTGCTTCAAATTTCATTTTGGTCATGGAAATTAAAAGAGATCAGAAAAAGAGGAAACTCTAGTTAAATCAAAGAAAATATGTCGAGACAATATTGCAGAGGTTTAATATGCAGGAATGTAAACCGGTCAAGGTTCTTATTCCTATTGGTGTAAATTTATCTATGGATCAATGTCCCAAGACATGGGAAGAGGAGGAGAACATGTCTCATGCTCCATATGTGAGTGCAGTTGGAAGTTTGATGTATGTAATGGTCTGTACTAGACTGGACATTACACATGCAGTGGGATTTTTGAGCAGGTATATGTCAAAACCAAGGAAGGAGCATTGGACAACAATAAAAAGGGTTTTCAGGTACTTGTGTGGCACTGCTAGCTATGGATTGTGTTACCAAGGAAGACTGGGATTGGAGATAGTGTTGGATATACATGGCTTTGTCAATGCATACTGAGTTGGAGATATGGATCATAGGATATCTACAAGTGGGTATGTGTTTAACCTATTTGGAGAAGCAATAAGTTGGATGAGAAAAATATAGGTTGTAGTGGAAATTTCAACTACAGAAGTTTAATACATGGTAGCCACTCATGCAAGCAAGGAATAATTATGGTTAAAAGGATTGTGTTCAGGTATTGGGTTGGTACAACACGCTATAAGGATAGATTGTGACAATTAGAGTACAATTTTTCTGGCGAAGAACTTGACTTATCATTCAAAGACAAAGCATATTGATATTCAATATCACTTTGTTAGAGACATGGTTGAAGAAAATAAAGTGTTGTTGATGAATGTGGACACTTTGAAGAATGTTGCAGATTCATTAATAAAATCTATGAGCACTGAGAAGTTCTATTGGTGTAGAGGATCCATGGGAATTGTTGCCCTATATTGTTGACTATGTAACCCCGTAACCCCATGTATGAAAAGAAAACAACAAGTGAGAGAATGTTGGGTATGTGTTATATTATTTTCACGACATGTTGCATTTTTGCCTCGTTTTTTGTGTTTCCTCGATTTTCATGTCCATTGTTGGGAGGTTTTTTAGCACATGGTTTTTGCCGATGGTTTTCTATTTCCAGTTAAGGAATTAGGGTTGTTGACTAATCCAGGTCATTGGGTTAGGGTTTTGGATACTTCTAGATCCTATATGTATATTTTATTGTAAACAATGTATCACTATGAATGAATATAAAATATGTTGGTTTTCCCGGTTTGGGTTTCTAGGGGGGAAATGTTTATGTAATGTTTGTATTTTCCATTGTATATTTTATGTTCTTTTACTGAAAATATGTTTGCAGTAAATATTGTGCAAGTTTAAAATATACATTATTTGTAGGAGTCTTTGAATGAATTCTCTATTCATTTCCTCTCTCCTACCCTGAAAATAAAATCTAAACATGTTTTCCACAAACATATGTATTGTTTGACTTGCTTTTGTACAAGGTATACATCATACATGAACATGGCATAAAATCCTGGAGATTTTCATAGCATAAAGCGTACTTATTTTTCCTTTTATCTTTAGATAAAGACTATTTCTTTACTAGCACTAGGAAGACTTGCATAGCTATGATTCTCTTCCCGCTCCTGATCTACATGTTCCAATGCCTACATTCTTCCATTCTTTCACCTTTGTACTTCAAAATAAGAATTTTACTACATAGGAAATTGTATCCATATGTAGTTCATTAGTTGATAATTACAAAAATTTTCTACATTGTTGTCGAAAGGATTTAGAAATCCCTACACGATCCCTCTCTCTCTAATTCTCCAAGAGCGGCTAATAAAACCCTATATTACAAAAATGGAAACATAATTTAGAATGTATTTACATATGCATGCTAACTTTGTTATTTGCAAATATACATATTTACAAATTATTTCCAAAATGGAATATTTTCCGATACCTATTCAAGGACAAAGATAGGTGGTTTCTTCATGGACTCATTCTTCCCTTAGTACTAGAAGGAGTCTCATAGCTTCATGTCTTTGAAAATTCCTCTGAAAAATGAATCTAAATATGACATTGAATCTTACACTAAATAAAAATAGCCATTGGATCCAATTATAGGTCGTCCAAGTAACCTATATAGTCTCTCCTTTCTAACACCAAGAACCACCATTGTATCTTGAGTATCTTTCTCTGAATACACTAGTGCATGTCTATCCTAGAACGTAACTACATTTCCTTCATATTAGAAAGTTCATATGGAGAGTAAGTTCACTTTCAACTATGGAACATATAGCTTATGTTTTATCCCCATAAATACTCCTGACTCGAGTTGGAATCTCAAATATTTAATTCCTCTTACTACTTGTCTAGTGTTAGTCCTAGATCCCATAGAGAAATCTATGTCAATTTCTGAGAAAGTAAGGAATTTTGATCTCGTTCGTGTCATGTGGCTATATGAGTCATTGTCCATGAACCATACCTAGATGTATTCATTCACTATACTATTAATACCCACCATCAATAAGAATTCTCTCTCAAATATCTCAACAAGATTATCAACTTCCGTTGAGGTTGCTACCTATCTTCTTCTAAGTTCCTTTACATCTTCCTAGTTCTTCTTCAAACAAAGCTATGGATGAAGTGTCCAACACTTCTCAATATGATTTCCACTCTTACCACAATGAGAGAAAAAGTTATTTCTCCTTTCTTGGAACCACAATCCTTTCTTGCCACTTTCCCTATTCTTTTGTCTTGGAAAATGACCTTTGCTTCTAGCCTCTTTCTTAGATGGCTTCTCCTACTAGGATTTTCTTTTCCCACATTTTGGCATACAATGGTTATTAGTTACATATAAAACACATGGATTCATAGAACATAAATTCATATCGGTCTCACTAGTGGAAAATTTCTTCATTCCTTCATTGAAATGCTCATCTCTTCCTAGAGATGCTTTGCATTTGATACCTTTCCCTAGGCTTGAAGGTAAGACCAATTTATTATGAAGGAACTCTTCATTTGAATTTATCCTTACTTTATTCATCCCAAAGAGTTCTCCATATTGATGGGGAGAAGAAGAATATGATGAATAAACTTCCTTGGTTACTATATGTAGACATTTTGTAGGAGATAACCTCTCTTGCATAGGACACCTTTCCTTCTCCACTTTCCCAACTTCATGGAATCGTGCCAATATATGGTCCTTATCCTGCAACTCTCTTTCCAATTCATGAATAATAACTCTAAGGAATTCTTCATGACATATCAATCGATATTGAAGCCTCTGCTTCTCCTCCACAAGGGATTGTAATTGCATCCTCAATTCAAAATTATCCTTTTGAATACGTCAGTTCATGTCCTTCTGTAATCTTAATTTCATGAGATCTTTACTCATGCTTTCATTTGCAACCAAGAGATCCATATTCTCAAAAGATTCTTTAGACACGCCTTCACCAAGCTTGAGTCTTGGACCTCATCATATCCACTCAAAAATACTTGTCAAAACCAACTATGATACCAACTTGATCTGAAAATCCTTGGATGTTAAAACAATCTTTAAATACACTACAACATCTAACCGGATTCAAAATATTTTTTTATCATATTTGACATATTTTCCTAATACATGTGAATATTTTACTTATCCAAAACCTCGTGAAATGATGAATAATTTGCAAAATAATGAGAGATAACACAAAAGAAAATAAAAGAACTAATAAGACAATATTTGATGATGGAATTCACCTCTCCTAAGATACTATCTCTGATTCCACTTTCAATAGTGAGACTTCTCTTTATTAATCTCATATGTCAAAATTACAATGAAAATGGAATTACAAAATTCAATCTTGAATTCACTCTTCAATTTTTCTTCTCAAACCCCAAAATAAAAGTTACCATTGAATTACTCTCAAACATTTGAGACAAATGAGTATAAACTCGACTATGTTCTTAATTGGCTCAAAAAGACCCTCTTCTTCATGCAAAATAGTGCGCTAAAACTCTCATAGAAGGAAATGTGAACTAATATATTCACAAAGAACATCTTATCACAAAACATACATCAATATCATGCTCCTATAGAAAAACTGAGAAGAATGTGTATAACAAGACTATGTTTGTACACTGCAACACCATAACTAGGAACCCCTTGGCTCACATCTGTAACACACCTGACCCCTGAGTGGATTTCCTATGGATGGGGCCTCAAAATTTTATCCTCCTTAAGTGATCAAATCCTTCATTCGGGGTTTATACCACACTTTTCTCACCCAAAGTTCTCCAACCATGGTCTCCATGCTCAAAATCAAGCCCAGAACTGATGGATATGTTTCTCCATGTGGATCCACCTCACACATGCTATTTCCAAGTTCTTTCATCAATGGTGGAAGATCATCCACAATTTTCTCCCATGACTAGATGTACTCTCTTTCTCCTATGTCAGTTTTGGAGGAACTCGACATCTCGACACTTCATGCCTCTTTACTGTCTACATATGGGACCACCCGCATTTCCAAACTTCTGAATTATTGTAAGCTCACATGTGGCTCCAACCTTCAAATCATTCAGTCTCTCTACTATACTACATCCCAGATCCTCTGGAGTCCCAAGGTATCAGAGTCCTGGTCATTTCATCAGCCACATTAGCTAGGCGGACATGTATCAGGAACTGACACGTAGGAGGGTCAGAGTGAGATGGGGCATGCCAATTTGGGGTCCATGTCACCCTGGGTGAGGTCATTGCACCACGTCACCCTAGACTGACAGATCTCTAACATTCCCCAGATCTCATTGTCAATATCTGACCACGTAGATTTATAGATCTATGGTTTTGGTTACCTCGGGGATTCAGTGTTCATGAGTGTTATGGTGCAACCTCCTCTTATCCCGAAGTGCTCAACTTCCGAACTAAAGGGGATAGCACCATGCATCCCCAGTAAATTGACGGTTGGGAAAGAACCTGGAGGGTCCCTCGATCTAAGACTTTGGGCCCTTCGCGGCTTCGACCTTTGGGGTTTTGGCTCTCAGTTTAGATAGTAGGATAGGTCCACCTAACCTCGGGCGAACCGCCTAACGTTGGTCAACCTTCCGAGATAATGAGTCTCCTAGTTACCTTCAGCCAGTATAAGGCTGGCAAGGTTGGACATACTTCGAAGTCATGGACTTCCAGAGCTTCGAACCCAGGAGGACTTAGCTTCTGTAGGCTTAGTCCAAGGTTCCTAGGTATTGGTCATATGGGTCCTCTCAAATAGGTCTCATCTCTTCATCTTCTAGATGAAGAGACCTCCCATTTTCAAGGCTTCAGCTTCACTATTCTTCTTGAGATCTATCATGAAATGTTTAAGGAATTTGGGCCTAGAATCCCAGTCACGTGGCAAGGAGTCTAAAAGAGGTATCCTCTGAGACGGACAAGTTCAGGTCAACACAATATCTCCTATCTCATCCATCTTACAAGCTTATGCCCCAGGAAGCCTCAGGAGCTAAGATGGGCATATAGACTACCAGTTAGAAGTTTAATTTCACAAAGAGATGAAGGCATACACATATCATAACCATTCCACACAAAATCCATTTATAGATACACAGATGTATAAATCCAAGCATTCATCCATTATTCTAGTTCAATCCATTAACTCTTGAGGAGGTCTTCCCACCTACCATCCTAACTATAATTCATTTATGGGTCGGAGGATTTTTCTGGTCTTGAGTAATTAAATCCAGTAAGGTACTGTTTTGGTGAAGGTTAATGCAACCATTCTCGGTCCCCTTCACCATTTCTTTCATAACATTTGTGGCCTCTCTTAGTACACCCCCTCTTTCCAGTAATAATGCAAAACTTATCCATTTCTTAGTAAATAACAAAATTTACATTAATTTACCTTTTATACAAAGGTCCATCCAATCAATATTCACACATATTGATTTTTCCATAGTCTCTTGGCTAATATAGTTATATTTACAAACTGGGGGAAACAGGGTGTTACAATTCCCTTCCCCTTAAAGAAATAATGTTCTTGATGTTCTATCTGTCGACATGCTCTGTATATACAGAAGTGAACAAAAATGGATATGCATGTCTCATGGCATCCTCCATTTCCCACGTAGCCTCATCTAGGCCAAAGTGTTTCCATTGCACCTTGATCTATGCAATGGTTTGGTTCTTGAGTGGGTTTTCCTTCCTGTATAGTATGCATTGAGGTTCTGGTAGGAATTCTCCCTCCGACTCCACCTGGATCATAGACCGGTCAAATATATGATTAGAATCATGTACATATTTCTTCAATAATGAAACATGGAAAATATTATGTGTCTTTATTGTGGGAGGGAGTGCTAGCCTATAGGTTACAGGTTCCACTCTATCTAAGACCTCAAATGGTCCACAATATTGAGGTTCCATCTTGGCACAAGATCCCATTCTCAGGGAAATATTATTGAAAATAACTTGGATATAGACATGGTCTCCTGTCTTGAACTCTCTGGGAGTTCTCTTTCTATCAACGTAACTTTCTGTCTATCCTGAGAAATTTTTAGACTTTTCTTTATCTGAATCACTTGTTGTTCCATTTATTTCAACATGTCTAGTTCGATTGTAATTCTATCCACTGGATTACTCCAACTGAATAGATTCTTTCATGTTCTACCATAGAGGGATTCAAAAGGGCTCATCTTCAGTGACTCTTGATAATCGTTGTTGTAGAAAAATTCTACCAATGGTAGATAATCTTCCCAATTCTTAGGCTGATGCATTACATGCATCCTTAACATGTCTTCTAATATCTGGTTTACTATTTATGTTTGTCCGTCATTTTGAAGGTGATAAGCTATGCTAAAGAACAATTTAGTCTCAAAACCATCCATCAAGGATTTCCAAAATCTTGAAGTAAATTTTGTATCTCTGTCAAATGCAATCTCCCTAGGCATGTCATGTAGTTTGAATATCTCCTTCATGAAGATGTTGGAAATATCTATTTCCTTGCAAGTTGACTTGATAGGTACGAAGTGAGCAGACTTGCTCAATTTTTCCACCACTACCATGATGGCATCATTCTGCTTGGCTGATTTTGGTAATCCGGTGATGAAATCCATGGAGATGGTTTCCCATTTCCATTCTGGAATTGGTAAAAGTTGTAACAACCCTATTGGGTGTCAGTGTTCTGGCTTAACTTAGCTAGATAGTCAGTTATGTTCTTTTTCAATCCTGGACAATAGAATTGTTTCCTAGTGGTCGTGATCATTTTTTGATATCCTGGGTGACCAGTGTATGGTATATTGTGTAGTTCATCCATTATGAACCTCCTCAAGTCATCACAAATTGGGATATACAATTTGTTTATGTAAGTTAGAAGACCTTCATCCAACATCTGATAGCCTTCATACTTTAGCCCTATGGGATCTTGCTTTAGGTACGATGTCACGGTCTTGAAGAATGCATCTATTTCTTGCGCATTCCTTACTATTTATTTGACATCCATTTCACAGGTGCTCACTGCTACCAAGTGGATCGTTTTCACACTTCTTCTAAGGGCATTGGCCACCCTATTTTCCTTTCCTTTGATCTGTTTGATTTTGAAATCAAACTCACTAAGGAGATCCATCCACCTAGCTTTTCTAGCGTTGATATTTGGTTGTTCAAACATGTACCTCAATCCACAATGGTTTGTCATAAGTACAAATATCCTACCAAAGAGGTAATGCCTCCACATTTTTAAATCATGCACTATGGAAACCAACTCTAGATCATGGGTCACATTATTTATTTCAAGTTCATTCAATTTTTTGGATTCGTAGAAATTTACACATCCTTCTTTCATAAGGACTCATACGAGTCCTTCTTTGCAGGCATATGTACACACAAGGAAGTCATTATTAGGGTTTGCAATTTTCAGCATGGGTTCGTGGGTCAGAAGGTATTTCAGTTTCTAAAATATTTCTTCACATTCCGATGTCCAAGTGAATTTAACCCCCTTTTTATGAAGGGCAGTGATTGGACAACCAATCTTGGAATATCCTTTTATGAACCTTCTATAGTATCTTGCTAATCCCATAAAGGATCCGATATTAGATACATCCTTTGGGTTAGGCTATTCCATAATATATCTGATCTTGTCAGGGTCTACTTCCACTCCTTCTTTATAAATAACATGGCCTAAGTAATGGACTTGTTTATGGAAAAAGTCACACTTTCTAAACTTAGCATAGAGTTGATGTTGTATTAGTACTTGAAGTACAAGTCTAAGATGTTCTTTCATGCTCCTCTCTATTCTTGGAGTATATTAGGATATCATCGATGAAAACCAATACAAATATGTCTAGGAATTTGTTGAGTACATTATTCATAAAGCACATAAAAGTGGCGGGGGCATTGGTTGATCCAAATGGCACTACTACAAATTCATAGTGACCATGCCTTGTCCTTAAGGTTGTTTTGTGGATGTCTTCATCCTTGATTCGGACTTGATGGTATCCAAACCTCAATTCAATCTTTGAGAAAATGGAAGCACCCCCTAATTGGTTGAACAAGTCATCAATTCTCGGTAAGGGGTACTTGTTCTTTATGTTTGTCTTATTAAGTTGTCTATAGTCTATGCACAGTCGGAGCATGCCATATTTCTTCTTCACAAATAGGACTGGTGCTTCCCATGGTGACACATTGGGACGAATGTAGCCTTTTTCCATCATTTCCTTTGGTTGTAGCTTGATCTCAACTGGCTTGGGTGTACTCATCCTGTAGGGTCTCCTAGACACTGGCACTCTTCCTAGTGCAAGTTCTATCAAGAAGTCAGTGTCTCTCCTCGGAGGTAGACCTGATACCTCTTCTGTAAACATGTCTCTATGCTCTCTTAATATGGGGTGGTCCTCTAGGTTTGATTTGTCATCCTCAACAAATTCTGACACCTGTATTTCATATAGAGGACATCCATTTCTGCAATACTTTTTCATTTGAAGGGATGATATTCGTGTCACTGAGATAGGCTTTTGAATCCCTCAAAGGGTTATATTTTTCCCTTATTCATTTACAGATTCTAAGGTTTTATGGTAACAATCCAACTTAGTTTTATAAGCAACTAACTAGTCTATACCAATCAACAGGTCATAAGATCCTAGGGGAAGTATGTTAAGGGTATCTTGGGTGGGCAATCCATCCATAATGAATTGGCAAGATGGTATGACCTCTGCTATGCTTCTTTTGGTTCCCGTGGCTAGTTTTACTAAACATGGCTTAACATGTCTAATTAGTTTCATTTTACATTGATCAACAGTCTGAGGGGCCACATAACTCAAATTAGAACCAGGGTCGATTAAAATAGAAACTAGATGGTTGGAAATCATACCTTCCATCTCTACAACTGAAGCTTGGTGGTTGACCTATTTATTATCCACGACTACATAAATCCATGGCATGCTCCTAGCCACATCATTGACTGCGGTAGCTTCTTGGATGTTGTAGACTCTCCTACTATTATGTTGTTTGTGTGGACAGTCCCTAAGTATATGTTCTTCTCCACAACCCCAACATTTCAAGGGTTCCTTCTTTGGGTTATCAATCTTTCCTGGGGTTGCTCCAAAAATTGTATTTCCACTTTGGGAGGTGAAATTTTTCTAGTATAAACTTCTCGTAGGTAGGCTTATCCTAGAGTCCTTACTATAGTTCTTAAATCTTGAGGATTTGAACCCCTTCTTATTGAATCTCGAACCTCTCTTATTCTTCCAATCTCCACGAGGTTATGTCTGACTCTCGAGATGTTCATACCAATACCTTGCCTTCCAGATAGTGTCTTCTAAGGTCTTTGGCTCTTCAAACTCAATCCTGCTACGGTAGGTCTAAGGTAACCCACTAATAAATCATAGCACTTTTACCTTTTCATATTTTATGTAGGGTACATACCTCAACAACTTAAGGAATTTATTGACATATTCCTCTATGATGAGTTGTCCCAACTTGAGTTCATAGAACTCCTTAGTATTCCCATCAAAGTATTTCTCTGATAGATACTTCTTCTTGAAGTGTTTCTCAAATTGTTTCCATGATAAGTCCTCTTCATGGATTCCTTTCACATTCTTAAGATCTTCCCACCAAATGGAAGCCTTTCCATTCAGGTTTAAGATGGTTATTCAAGCCTTCAAGTTTTCGGAGTAGTCATGGACTCTGAGGTACTTCTTTAAACCAAGCAGCCAAGATTCTACCTCTTCCCCTTTCTCAATATCTCCATTGAAAGAGGGGGGTTTGGCTTTCTTGAATTCTTCATGGTCATGAATTTTGGAATGTTGTCATTTATTGCCTTTCCTTTGAGAATGTGAGCTAGTTTTGCTACTAGAATATTCCTCAGAGTTGTCAGTTTCCTTTCCATAGGATTCTCCCGATGAGTGTCCCCTATCTCCAAGTTGGACCTTATTCGAGGTAATCCTCCTAGTATGGCCACTTCTGAGACCACGTTTTTTTTTTTATCTTAGGTGGACTTTTACTTCTCTTCATATGTCGTTAGTCCATATGACTGGTTGCAGGTCCATGTTGCAACTATCTCTGTATATTGGATAAGCTCTGCAGCAAGATTGGATTATTTTTTTTTGTTTTTCTTGATCCTTTATCAATCTCTCGTTATCATACTTGCAAATATGTAATTTGTCCATGAGGCTCCTTACAGTTTCATCCAGATTCAAAGGGGTTTCCACCGCCCTCCTCTCGTCAGATTCTTCATCTCTATTGTGGGAGCCATCCCCCACTTCGTGGTGCATCACCATCCTTTATGATTTTATTTTTACACAGTTCATTGACTGCTTGAGTGCTAACAAAACACTTGTTGTTAGCTAACAGTCTATTAGTTCATGAAAACCACATAGTCATATTTCTTAAATACACACATACAGTAGAAAACTTGCATTCTTTTCTTCAGTAAGGTTTTAACCAAAATCTTTAGGGAAGAAGTAAGGTAGCGAGTCACCCTTAAAGTTCTTTTAAATATGGTTTTTACACAACTCATCCATGAGCCCAAGCAGGAAAAGTTTTGTAACCATGCTTTGATACCAATTTGTAACACACCTAACCCCTGAGTGGATTTCCTAGGGATGGGGCCTCAAAATTCCGTCCTCCTTACGTGATCAAATCCTTCATTCAGGGTTTCTACCACATTTTTCTCGCTCGGATTTCTCCACTCTATGTATGGCTCTAGGCCCTTCACAACTCCAACCTTCATGGTTTTGTCTCTCGTTTTAGCTGGTAGGATAGGTCCACCTAACCCTTGGGGAACCGCCTAACGTCAGTCAACCTTATGGGATACCGAGTCTCCTGGTTACCTTTGGCCAGTATAAGGCTGGTAAGGTCAGACATACTCCAAAGTCCTGGACTTCCAGAGCTCTGAAACCAAGAAGACTTAGATTTCGTAGGCTTAGTCCAAGGTTCCTAGGTATTGGTCATATGGGTCCTCGCGAACGGGTCTCATCTGTTCGTCCTCCAGATGAAGACACCTCCTATTTTCAAGGCTTGAGCTTCGTTATTCTTCCTGAGTTCTATCATGAAATGGTTAATGACTTTGGGCCTAGAATCCTGGTCGCATGACAAGGAGTCTAAAAGAGGTATACTCTCAGAAGGACAAGTTCAGGTCAACATGATATCTCCTATATCGACCGTCTTACAAGATTATGCCCCATGAAGCCTCGGGACCTAAGCTGGGCATACAGGATATCAGTCAGAAATTTAAGTTCACAAAGAGATGAAGGCATACACATATCATAACCATTCCAAACAGAATCCATTTATAGATACACATATGTATAAATCTAAGCATTCATCCATTATTCCAATTCAATACATAAAACAAGGAAAATACTTATCAGAACCAGATAACGTGAAGTGAATGTTGTAAGGGGTGTTCGTTTCCACCCAACAGTAGGCTCAATCACTCCTAACGGATTTACGACTAGCCACTCCCGAGCTAGACCATGATGCTCTGCGATGAAATCCTTTCTTTCGTCTCAGTGACAATAGGGACGAAGGTTACTCTCCTCCACCCGTAGGATCTTGGAAACAGATTACACGATACCAAGCAACGAGGACCAGCCGCGTTTATCATCTTGTATCATAACCTTTTCAGCCATTTCCTGTGACCAGAATGCTTATCTCCTAGTTCTTCCTTGAACCCGAGAGCTTAGCTTCTCGTCTCTTTACTTTTCGCAGGTCTTCCTCTACCCACCACACTTTCCTTTATTTCCTTCTTCAACAAGATTGTGTGTGGCCCAAATTCATAGTATGTGGTTAGGTCTGAAAGCCTTATATATGGGTACTCTAGCCCATACCCTCATTAACTCTTGAGGAGGTCTTCCCACCTACCATCTTGACTGTAATTCATTTTTGGGTCAGAGTATTGTTTTGGTCCTGAGCAATTAAATCTAGTAAGGTACTAGTTTGGTGAAGGTTAATGCAACCATTCTTGGTCCCCTTCACCATTTCATTCATAGCATTCATTGTCTCTCTTAGTACACCCCCCCTTTCCAGCAATCATGCAACACTTGTCCATTTCTTAGTAAATAAAAAAAATTACATTCATTGACCTTTTATACAAAGGTCCATCCAATCAAATATTCACACATATTGAGTTTTCCATAGTCTCTTGGCTAATGCACCGTATTGTATCCTTAGAACAAATATCTATGCATGGTACCGTGCACACCTTTGTACTTCTCCTTGATCTGGGTGCCAGTTTATATAGGCGTGTATTGGCCAAACCATGGCCCAAAACCTGCGGTGATGTAGCATCCCCATTAAATAGTTTGTTTTTTGTTAGTTATAACAAACAATACATATGGTGCGTTAGTAGGAGTTTTCCTATTAAAAAATTGGAATATATACGGGTAGGCATGGGGTTCAAACCCCACCAAGCCCAACTAATTTTTTATCTATAGGCCAACTTGGTCTTCTCGAAGGTGCCATGTCGCACCACCTAGTTGGTCCACGTGGAAGCCTCTTATTGTTTGTTGTACACCCTACCCTGTGGCATTGTCGTATTGGGCCACGTGTTGTACAATCTACCACGTTAGTGTTGACTATGTCACCACCTTTCTGCCATGTTGTCATACGGTAGGCCACGTGTCACCCTTTTAGTGGTTCCACATGGACTGCACGGTCTTCCATGTCAAACATACAGATGACATGTGGCACTTTCAAACTGGTCCAACTGGATGCCAAATGTGCCAAATATGGGTGATACATGGTAGCCTCTCATGCTACCAAGTCAGCTTGCTAATGTCACATGTCCACATGTCACTCTCTGAGCTTTCCACTTGTCATAAGGATGTTGACGTCATCCTACCATATCAATAGTATGTAAAGACACATGTCAAGTTCTGGTTCATCCAACTCAGTTGTACGGATTCCATGTGGCAGTCTTCCATACTACCACATCAGCACACTGACGTCATTTGTATGGACTGCCCTGTCATCCTTTTGGCATGTTTTTGTCGAAACTTTGAAAGGCCATAAATTTCTCATACGACCTCCATTTGAGGCGATTCACGCATTGTTGAAAATATCTCGTCGAGATCTATGCAATGAAGCCCTTTTCAAAAGGATTTGATATGATCAACTTTTTAGCATTTTTGGATCCTCTTGGATCTCTTTGAGTCTTCTGGATCCTCTTGGATCAACTATCCTTTTGGATTTTATGAAAATCTAGTTTGAGGAACCATTACTTAATGTCATGGTGCTTTGCCAATGATCGTTACATGGGTTGTGCAATTAGCAAGGAATGCCAATATATTCAAGAATAAGGAAAACCCACCCTTAATTGCATGCCATCAAGTAAAATTCACATATGAGGGGAATTCTTTTGTTGGAAAGATTAAACCTCCAACGTAAACAAATGAACTAATAGGGAAATCCAAATTTTGGGATTTCTTTGATAGGGCTTGTCAAGAAAATCCAAATATTTTTGGAGATGGTGGGGTGATATACTTCTCTAATTAAACAAGCTTTTCTTTAGGGATGGCTTGGGTGAAGGCACAAATAATTTTGCAAAATGGAATGCCCAAGTAATGTAAATAAGGATAGGTACTGAAAAGGAAATAACTATGATTTATATATTTGGTGAATCTAATCTAGTCTTAGTCTTATAGTCGATGAAAGGAATCATAGGCATGCAAAATCTAATTCTTTGACCTTAGTTTGTAGAAGTGAAATTAATAAATAAATAAATAAATAAAAATTATATTTCTTATTTTCATATATATTATGGAGCTAAATGGTCAAGTTGATGATTGATATAAGAATCTCTAAATATGAATGTCAAATATATGCAAATCACCGAAGAGAATGCTGACCTTTCTTCTCTAGCAATATTGTACTCCATATATTAACGGATCGTTAAGTGGACAACTCATGATGGAAAATATGATGTTTTTTTTTAATGTTTCTTCACATGTTTTTTTTAATGTTTTTACTAAGTATCTTAGTGGATATAGTTTTATATGAGATTACAAGCTCATTATTATTGAAAATGATGTATGTCCTTTTTCATAATTTTGTTGAAGTAAATCCTCCAATTCAAACATGAGTATCCTTTTTAGTGCTAATGCATTTTGAAATGAAGAAGTATGTTTTTTTCTTTGAAAATAAAATGCATCATTTCTAAATATTCTTTGTTCCTCATATGAAACTATTTATGTATAGTTTTGAGAAGTTTCTTATTAGAGTGAGAAAATATGGGTTAAAGAATCTATGTTTTACTCCACTCTGGTTGTTTCCATGGGGCTTATGACATATGGCCTCACAATAAGTTTATTCTTATTAAAAAAAACAAAAATTTAGGTAATGTACACATAGGATTAAGGTTAGTCTTTCAAATGTTTATCCATAGGTTTGTGACATATGGCCTTAGAACAAGTTTATTCTTATTAAAAAAAACAAAAAATTAGATAATGTACACATAAGATTAAGGTTAGTCTTTCAAATGTTTATGATAGTGTTTATAGAAGCGAAATTTCATGTTAAACTTCAATAAAAATATGAAAATAGGCTTATTATTTTATATGAGAATAATTCTTATTAAAAAAATAAAAAATTTAAATAATGTACACATAGGATTAAGGTTAGTCTTTCAAATGTTTATGATAGTGTTTATAGAAGCCAAATTTCATGTTAAGCTTCAATAAAAATATGAGAATAGGCTCATTATTTTATATGAGAATAGGCTTATTGTTTTTGAGTGATGAAAATATAACATAAATTTTATCATTCTAGAATTTAATTATCATTTAAACATGATGAGAATTTTTAATGGGTGATCATGAACACATTGGGAGGTACATAATAATTACTATGATTTCTCACTAATGCCCATTTAAGAAGAACAAGCAACAACATTTTCATATCAAT
Source organism: Picea engelmannii (assembly GCA_009831015.1). Taxonomy (NCBI): domain Eukaryota; kingdom Viridiplantae; phylum Streptophyta; class Pinopsida; order Pinales; family Pinaceae; genus Picea; species Picea engelmannii. Next base: position 12,964 of record ML792888.1, on the reverse strand, counting down.
ATGCATTTATTATTTTATTAGTTTCATGTAGCACATAATCAACACCTTGAAATAATGAATCGATATTTCAAAAGTTTCTTATTGAATTGAAAACTTAAAGGTAAGGAAATTGTTACTAGTTAAGCCCATGTCACTTTAGGGTTGGTGTTTTTCTAACTTTAGTGGTATGTTCTTAAATATCTTCAATCAAGTTATTTAAGAAAAAATGATAGTAAATGAAGGATTAGATATATGATTATTACTTTATGTTGTTATTTATATTTATTCAAAAATGGATTTGAACATTGCATAAACTAGATCTAGCAATGACTTTATGCATATGAACATTCAATGAGGAAATGAAATCAAAGAATCTTCTCAAGGATATGTATTACAACTTTATCGTCAAAGTACTTATTGAGAGCAATTAATATATGAAATAATTCTCATATTGGACAAAAAAATTCCATAAAAACAAGTAATGAGACTAAATATTAGATTCATTCATTAAAGTTGTTCAAACAAAGTTTAAGAAACTTCCTTCTAGCATTTCTTTGTCACAATGATAGTTAGAGGGAAATACATCACAATATCAACTCATGTCTATTTTTCACTTTTAGGAGATGTAATATACATTGAAAATAAATATTGATTCTCCATTTTGATATCTTAGATTGTAGTAATCATGGTTGTCGAAGCCTAAAACTACCCTTACAAACATGTATACAGAATCAAAAAATTGGGATGACAAAGTAGAACAAATAAAGCTTCAAATCTCAAAAGGATTGTTTTCTAGTCCTTCTCATGACTTAAATGGAATTGCAATGCATGTCATTGATATGTTAGTAATGAGGTCTGCATTAATTGCATTCCATGATCTTTGAGGAATTTGTTTATAATAATATCCATACATCAGATGTACACATATAAAAAACAACTCTAATAAGGAAAATCCATTAGGCATATAATAATATCCATCCATCAAATTGACGTAGGCGAGGTGGAGCCTCACACGCATACCCCGCAGGGTCTCTGCACACACCTCATGATCTCAGGATCATTCTAATCCCCTCTTCGAGCCGAATCGGCCCCTTGGACTCCCAATGGAATCCCCGTGAAAAAAAAAAATCAATCCATAGGTCCTTAATTCTCCCTTATGGCCTTCTGAACTCAACCGTGATCTTCCCCGACTCAATATCGGGTTTCGGGGTTTCATCTCTCTTGATGTCAAAAGTCACTGTCCTTCTCGAATCCCCGATCACCAATGGGACAAATTTTTGATGCACCCATTTTCCTTAGCCCCTCCTAGCTGTGCTACTGGTCCACATGACCTGCCTTCATATGACCACAGTCATAGGCTCCTATCGGGATTTCGGGCTTTGCTATGCCAAAATGCACTTTCCCTTTGGATCCACAATCCTCCGATTCCCGAAGCACTCGTTACGCACTAGCCCTCCTAGCTAGGCTCCTGGCCTATACGAACTTGTCCCCATGACCGCAGTCTTGTCTCCCGTCGGGGCTACGGGGTTTCAAATGTCAAAGAGCATTTTCTCACGGGATTCCTGATTCCTCGAATCCCGAATCTCTAATCTGCTGACAGCTGGCCCCTCACAATGGCATTGTCCTCCTCCTCTGTTGTGCTGACAGCTGGCTCCCACTCATCGTGGTATCACATTTCGCGATTCCAAAGAGTACAAACAACTTGTCACTGGGATCTCCAATATCCCGATGAACCAAACACCGATGGATGGCTTCCTTATCGAGACTTTTCCTGATGATGCTAATTGCTACCATGCATCCTTCCAGATGGATGGTCCCAATTCCTCCGAGATTTCGAGACTTCGATGTCTCAATTTACACGACCTCGAGAATCCCGATTTCCTGAGTGTCGATATGTTGATGGCTCAACCTCTTGTTGGGATTTCTCCTCCTGTCCACGAGGACTTAATTCCTTCACAACTCCTGCAGATCCGACGGATGTCAGTGATCCTGAACCAGATCTAATAGTTCAGATCTGTTCTCCTTATGCGCTTTCTCCAGAGGCTAAGCTCTGAACATCTTCTCCCGAACCAAAAGCTGACGGGATTTCTATATGAGCATCCGACGGTCCACAATTTCCTCCTTCTGTGCGCTTCTCTATATGTGGAAACCAACGGTCCAGATCTCTTTTCCCGCCAATCCGACGGCTACTGTTCTCTCCTAAACTTGCGCACTTTCTTCCTATGCTTGGAAGAATTCCAAGTCTTCCAAAGGCCTCAACCTTTGTTCTCCTTTTCCTCTGTGATCTCCTCAATTATGAGCTTCGCCAATGCGTGTAAAAACATTGTTCCTCCTGAGCCTTCTTCAAATCTTTGAAGATATTACCTCTACCTCCTGTAGAGTCTTTGCACATACACCACGCTGTCTCTCCTAAGCTCTTCCTGTAGCTTCGACCTCTACAGAAATTTGTCCTTGTTCCTTTATCCCACAAATGGAGAATGTAATGCCCTCCTGGTAGTGTCTCTGCTCAAGCAACCTCTTGCTGAGTCCTTCTGGGTGTTCAACAACCCAGTGAATATCTTTCAGTGGACTCTTCCTTCAAATGGTAGAACTCAAAAGAGTTCTCGTCCCATTCTGTGCCTATCTTCACACTGACTCGATGCCTCCTGGCAGAGTTTCCCTTTCACAGAACATTCAACAGGTATGTCTTCTTCTCCTGTGCACCTATGCACTCACTCGATGCCCACCTGGAAGAGCTTCACGGAATCCTCAATGATTATGTTTCCTTCTTCTAAATTTTAGCAGAGTTCTTCCAACTGCACCTTGTGCCTGTGCTCAATGCCCACTTGGCAGAGCCTTACAGAACTCCTAAGAGATTTTGTCTGCAACTATGTCTTCTCCCACATAGCCTTGCCTCCAAGGTATTCAACAACCTTGAGGTCTTCTCCTGAGTTGATGCTTTCAGCTTCTGTGTTGCAGCATGTCTTTGTCTGACTCCACAGAGTTTAGAAGTGCATTCTCTGTGCACTGGTATTCAAAGTCCGCAACACTCTGTCATGCCCTCTTGACATGAAACCTCAAAGACCCTTCAAGCCTGAAACAAAACAACTCCTGCAAAATGCATCAACATAACATACATCTACAGCATACATGAAGAACACACACAGACATCCACATGACACAGAATAATGCAGGAAAAACTGCTCTTTGTATTAAAATGGCAAATGCCTGTTTTTACAAGGGTGTTCTCGAGCTCTCTCTGCTCTACTCATCTCAATACTCACTCCTCTAACTCAAAATGAGATCTTACCAATCTCTTCTACCTGAGGGGGCTCTTCGATCACTTCCCTCCAGATTCACCTACCCTATTCAATTACATTGAATGGGTTGTCTAGTCCGCTATCGAATCTAGATCTCAGCCATACAACACATTAATGGCCGATCTACCTAACGCATGCACAAAGGCACGACTTCTACAACTCACCAGCCTAGACATTAATTACATTCAATTTCAAATTCAAATGAGGTTGTGCCTCTCTCTTTAGCTTGAATGCACGCGCTCGATGTGGCTGGCTGACGTGGAGAGATGCTTCTGCATCAAACTCCTCAGCTGCAAAATCATGATCTCCTGCTCATGCGCTTCTCTTCTAAGCGGTTGGAATCCTCCTGGATCCCAAATCATCCTTTGGAGATGTTCATCTGCTCCATCTTGTTGTTGTTGCTTCTGCACTGCTACTGCTCTTCTGCTCAGCCTCTCCTCCCTAGAAGTCTCTGCTGATCGGATCATCAGCTCCATAATCTCCTCGATCACTGCATCCATCTGCTCCAGTGGTTGGCCCTGTTCTTGTAGTCTCCTCAGCTGCAAAAATTTTTGGCACATGAGAAGATCACCATGATCTCCCATGCCTCCTTCGTCAGTTTCCAACTTCACCTGTTGGATGTGCATGCCCTGCACTTTCACCCTTTCCTCCAGGGATTCAATCTGTTCCCACAGATCAGCAAAGCAAATGTTGTCTACCCCTTTTTCTTCTTTTACTGCAAACTCCCAAGTTGCAGTCTATTTAGCTTCTTGGCTGAAAATGTTGAGCCATTCCTTAGAATTATTGTCATCCTCTTCTGTTTCTTTTGTTGTCATCTCCAATGCTATAGCTTCCTCAGCTTCCTGGCTGAAAGCATTGAGACATTCCTCCGAATGCTCATTTTCTTATTCGTCTGCTTAGGCAGCTTCCAAAGTCTGCTCCAATTCCCCCTTGACAGTCTCAGCTGATTGTTCTGTTGCTGTTGCTACATCATCTGCAACATAGACTTCCACCTCCTCCTAGGAAAATGGTAGGAATAATCCAATTCCTCCAATCATTAGAATATCTCTCAGCTCCTTGTGCTCTGTCAGCTGCATCTGCTGATCCAACTCTATCTTCGAATTTATGAGACCCTCAGACAGTCTTATCTGCTCGGTTAGCTCCTCTGGCTGATTCCAACTCACCTGCTCATCACTGCCTACTTAGAAATATGGGATGCTTTCGTTGCTCTCCTGGAAGACTATGAGATCAACCGATCCCATCTTCATCTGCAAACCCCGTTGAATCGAACTCACCTCTAATTCCATGAGACTTTCAGCTAGTCTCGAATTCTCATTTCTGCCCACCTGGCAGTCCAAGATACTTCCTCTTCCCTCCTGGCAGTCTTTGATATCCCGCAACGATCTCATTTCATTGCCCAGCTGGAAATGTGAAATTCCCTGGCTGTCCTCCTGACAGTCTCTGAGATCCCGCAGTAATCTCATTTCATTTCCCATCTGGCAATATGGAATTTATTCTCTGCCCTCTTGGCAGTGCTTGAGATCATCAGCCGATCCCATTTCAATTTCCAAATCATTGAGACTTTCCCCCATCTCTGGTTCACATACCTGAACCATCTTCTTATCCTGCTGCAGCTTCAATTCGAGCCTCACTATTTCTCTCTTTATATATGCGAGCTCTTCATCCATGTCCTCTTGGCTCCATAGCTCTTTCCTCCCAACATACCTACGGCCTTCAGTAGCCATGTTGCTGCCTCTGTTTGCCTTCCTGGCAAATCTATTGCTGTCACTACACACTAAGAGTTCTACCAACTTCATCTTCCTATAGTCTCCCTGACTGCCTTCTTGATTGTTTCCTACCTGCAAACAATCAAAACAGAGTCTCCAACGCTCTGTCTTATTTATCTTCTCTGTTCTGCAATATACAACTAGAATCCTTCTCTGATACCACTTGATGCAGGCGAGGTGGTGCCTCACACACATACCCCGCAGGGTCTCTGCACACACCTCCTGTTCTCAGGATCGTTCTAATCCCCTCTTCAAGCCGAATCGGCCCCTTGGACTCCCAATGGAATCCCCATGAAAAAAAAACCCAATCCACAGGTCCTTAATTCTCCCTTATGGCCTTTTGAACTCAACCGTGATCTTCCCTGACTCAATATCGGGTTTCAGGGTTTCATCCCTCTTGATGTCGAGAGTCACTGTCCTTCTCGAATCCCCGATCACCGATGGGACAAATTTCCGATGTGCCCCTTTTCCTCAGCCCCTCCTAGCTGTGCTACTGGTCCACATGACCTGCCTTCATATGACCACATTCATAGGCTCCTATCGGGATTTCGGGCTTTGCTATGCCAAAATGCACTTGCCCTTTGGATCCACGATCCTTCGATTCTCGACGCATTCGTTACACACTAGCCCTCCTGGATAGGCTTCTGGCCTATACGACCTTGTCCCCGTGACCGCAGTCTTGTCTCCCATCGGGGCTACGGGGTTTCAAATGTCAAAGAGCATTTTCTCATGGGATTCCCGATTCCTCGAATCCTGACTCTCTAATTTGCTGACAGTTGGCCCCTCACAATGGCACTGTCCACCTCCTCTGTTGTGCTGACAACTGGCTCCCACTCATTGGGGTATCGCGTTTTGCGATTCCAAAGAGTACAAACAACTTGTCACCGGGATCTCCGATATCCCGATGAACCAAACACCGATGGATGGCTTCCTTGTCAGGACTTTTCCTGATGACGTTGATCGCTGCCACGCGTCCTTCCAGATGGACGGTCCCGATTCCTCCGGGATTTTGAGACTTCGATGTCTCAATTTACACGACCTCGTGAATCTCGATTTCCTGAGTGCCGATATGCCGATGGCTCCACCTCTTGTCGGGATTTCTCCTCCTGTCCACGAGGACTTAATTCCTTCACAACTCCTGCAGATTCGACGATTGTCGGTGATCCTGAACCAGATCTAACGGTTCAGATCCGTTCTCCTTATGCGCTTGCTCCAGAGGCTAAGCTCTGAGCATCTTCTCCCGATCAAACGATTGATGGGATTTCTATATGAACATCCGATGGTCCACAATTTCCTCCTTCTGTGTGCTTCTCTGGATGTGGAAATCAACGGTCCAGATCTCTTTTCCCCACCGATCCGACGGCTGTTGTTCTCTCCTGAACTTGCGCACTTTCTTCCTATGCTTGGAAGAATTCCAAGTCTTCCAAAGGCCTCAACCTTTGTTCTCCTTTTCCTCTGCAATCTCCTCAACTCTGAGCTTTGCCAATGCGTGTAAAAACGTTGTTCTTCCTGAGCCCTTCTTCAAATCTTTGAAGATATTACCTCTACCTCCTGTAGATTCTTTGCACATACACCGCGTTGTCTCTCCTAAGCTCTTCCTGTAGCTTCGACCTCTACAGAAATTCGTCCTTGTTCCTTTCTCCCACAAATGGAGAATGTAATGCCCTCTTTGCAGTGTCTCTGCTCAAGCAACCTCTTGCTGAGTCCTTCTGGGTGTTCAGCAACCCAGTGAAGATCCTTCAGTGGAATCTTCCTTCAAATGGAAGAACTCAAAAGAGTTCTCTTCCCCTTCTGTGCCTGTCTGCACACTGACTCGATGCCTCCTGGTAGAGTTTCCCTTTCACGGAATATTCAACAATTTTGTCTTCTTCTCATGTGCACCTATGCACTCGCTCAATGCCCACCTGGCAGAGCTTCACAGAATCCTCAATGATTTTGTTTCCTTCTTCTAACTCTTAGAAGAGTTCTTCCAACTGCACCTTGCGCCTGTGCTCAATGCCCACTTGGCAGAGCCTTACATAACTCCTAAGAGATTCCATCTGCAACTATGTCTTCTCCCACACAGCCTTGCCTCCAAGGTATTCAACAACCTTGAGGTCTTCTCCTGAGTTGATGCTTTTAGCTTCTGTGCCGTAGCATGTCTTTGTCTGACTCCGTAGAGTTCAGAAGTGCATCCTTTGTGCACTGGTATTCAGAGTCCGCAGCACTCTGTCATGCCCTCCTGACATGAAACCTCAAAGACCCTTCAAGCCTGAAACAAAACAACTCCTGCAGAATGCATCAACATAACATACATCTACAACATACATGAAGAACACACACAGACATCCACATGACACAGAATAATGCAGGAAAAACTGCTCTTTGTATTAAAATGGAAAATGCATGTTTTTACAAGGGTGTTCTCGAGCTCTCTCTACTCTACTCATATCAATCCTCACTCCTCTAACTCAAAATGAGATCTTACCAATCTCTTCTACCTGAGGGGGCTCTTCGAGCGCTTCCCTCCAGATTCACCTACCCTATTCAATTACATTGAATGGGCTGTCTAGTTCGCTATCGGATCTAGATCTCAGCCATACAACACATTAATGGTCGATCTACCTAACGCCTGGACAAAGGCACGGCTTCTACAACTCACCATCCTAGACATTAATTACATTCAATTTCAAATTCAAATGAGGCTGTGCCTCTCTCTTTAGCTTGAATGCACGCGCTCGACGTGGCTGGCTGGCTAGCTGGCTGATGTGGAGAGATGCTCCTGCATCACAAATGTACGTATATCAAAAATAACTATAATTAGGAAAATCTATTAGGCATATTATCTTGTTTGGTTTCCCTAAGAATCCTTTGGTTGTACTTTCTCTTGAAAATGATGTGCTACATTAATAATTTTTCATTTTCCATCATCAATTTCAAACCACTATTATAGAATGAAAAACCATATGAATTCCTTCTTTGATTGACCTATTTCCCTATGCAAAATATTCCCAATGGATTGATGATGCATCTTCATCAATCATCCCCATCTTTGCAATATCCCAACTAGATACTATACCTTAGAAGATCATGGATTTTATTTAACAAAAATGTCTATAGTATTTATGGATTAGCCAAACTACTAAGGGATTTGAGCCATGGTTCTTGTTCATACTTGGGTATCCATAATCCCCTAAGGCCCAATTCTTGTGAAGAGGAACCTACTTTCCATGTATTATTACTTGATTCTTCCATCCTCATGCTTCTAATCTGTCATGGCATTGATTATTTGTGGCCTTTCTATCTAAAACAATATTCACCTATTTTTTCTCAATGGGTTTTCCTATGCCTTCCTGAAGGATAAACTCCAACCATATAAGTCCACATATCTTCCGCCTCATAAGTTTTTCTTTTCGTCCATGACCTTCTAACATTCTAATTTCCCTAGTGACATTTTCCCAATCGTTCATGCATTAGCTTCTACTCATGGGTCAATATTTCTTCATCAGGGTTTTCACTCTTGTCATTGTTACTAATTTCTTAGGTGCATTTTTCTTGATACTCTTCCCATTGTAGGTTTTCAATTAGAGTTTGTCTTCCAACCTGTGTTTTCTTCAACTACATCTCTTGGCTGGGATTTCATGGTCAATCTAAAGATCCCATTTTATTAATGGAAATTATACAGTCCTTTCTTGGTGAGGTTGGCCTATTTTCTCTACATATCCACTCCCCCTTGATTGGTATCTTGATCTCTCCTTTATTAAAAAGATAAGTCATTATTCTTCTTGATGGACTAATTTGGTTCTTCACTTCACTTTCATTGAGCACAAATTGTCAAGTGCAATAACCCTTTGCTTGAGGGACCTACACTTTACCAAATT